>CAODLS010115324.1:0-19585 GCA_948243855.1 Flueggea neowawraea | reverse complement strand
TGGTCTCCCAAGCATGTATTTATACTCTTCTCTTGATTTCAGACCGTTGTGGGATGTAATGTAGCCGTTGTGGCATTAAATGAGGCGCATTTAATGCACTGTCAAAGTCTTCTCGCGTATGTGACACTAATCTCGTAAGTAATTGTCCCGTAAAGCATGGTACCAGAGCATAGACAATCCAGTAAGTGGCAAGAGGTATGGGTACTGCTAGTTCTGAAGCTGACAGAGGTTCTAACAGAGGCACAACATCTTCTGGGAGTCGTAGCTAGTTTGGGCATGGTTGAGATCGATGGCAGATCGGTCAGAGCAGTTCAACTATAGGAGAGTAGGCCAGAATGTATCATTTAACTCTCCAGGAGGCTCAGACCTCTAATGTTGCAATTACAGGTACCCTATCCATTTCTTATTCTTCTACATATGTCTTATTTGATTCTTGTGCATCGCACTCATTCATCACGCCATATTTTGTTGAGCATACTGGGTTAGTGGTGTATCCACTAGTTAGGTTGTTAGAGGTTTCGTCACCTCTAGGTGCCAAGATTGTAGTTGATTCTAAGGTTCAGAATTGCATAATTTCCTTTGAGGGGCACTAGTTGACTGTTGATCTTACCATATTGGATATGGGAAAGTTCGTTGTGATACTCGGTATGGATTGGCTTTCAACTTGGTACGCTACCTTGGATTTCTTTGCCAAGAGGGTATGCTTTCGACCACCTGGTCAGATGGAGTTTTGTTATTAGGGTGAACGAGACAACGTGGTTTGAAGCTATGTATCAACGGTTAAAGCTGAGAAGATGATTCGCCGAGGTTGTGAGGTTTATTTGGCTTTTGTGCTTACTGAACCGTAGAGTTCAGAGTTAAGACTGGATGAAGTTTCAGTAGTTTGAGAGTTCTCCGATGTGTTTCCAGATGAGTTACCTGGACTTCCTCCAAAGCGCGAGATTGAGTTTGCTAGTAAGGTTCAGCATGGTACCGATCCGATATTGATTCCTCTGTACCAAATGGCGCCAGCAGAACTGAAGGAGTTGGAGACTTAGTTGAGAGAGTTATTGGATAAAGAATTTGTTCGATCGAGTGTTTTACCTTAGGGCACTCCGGGCTTGTTTTTAAAGAAGAAGGGTAGTAGCCTTCATATGTGCATCGATTACCGATAGTTGAACAAGGTAACGGTGAAGAACCAATATCTGCTTCTGAGGATATATGATCTATTTGACCAGTTGCAGGGTGCGCAATAATTTTCTAAGATTTACTTGAGGTCGGGATATCACCAGTTGAGGATTAGAGGTGAGGACATTCTGAAGACTACATTTCGGACTAGGTACGGACACTATGAGTTTTTTGGTGATGTCGTTTGGATTGACGACTGCTCCTGCGACATTTATAAATTTGATGAACAAAGTGTTCAGGCCGTATCTAGATCAGTTTATGATTGTCTTCATTGATGACATCCTGATCTACTAGAGGAGTAGGGAGGAGCATGAGGATCACTTGAGGTCAATCTTGCAAACTTTGAGGGAACATCAGTTTTATGCTAAGTTCTTGAAGTGAAAGTTTTGGCTTGATCAAGTGACATTTCTCAGACACATGGTGTCGAGGGACGGTATTATGGTTGACCTACAAAAGGTAGAGGTTGTACTCCATTATGAGAGGCCTAAGACGGCAATGGAGATTTAGAGTTTTCTGGGTTTAGCTGGTTACTATAGGAAGTTTATCCAAGATTTCTGGAGGATAATAGCTCCTATTACCCAATTGACTCATAAGGGAGTTAAATTTGCGTGGTCTGATAGATGTGAGGATAGCTTTCAGAAATTGAAGGAATGTTTGATGAGCGCACCAATGTTGGTTTTTCCATTGGGTTCTGAAGGATTCACAGTGTACTGTGACGCCTCGAGAGTTGGCATAGGTTGTGTGTTGATGTAATATGACAAGGTGATTGTCTATGCATCAAGACAACTTAAGAAGCATGAACAAAACTATCCGACACATGATCTGGAGGTGGCTGTTGTAGTGTTTCCACTCAAGATTTGGAGGCATTATCTAAATGGATAGACTTTTGAGATCTTTACAGATCATAAGAGTTTGAAGTACATTTTCGGACAGAGAGACATGAACTTGAGGCAGAAACGTTGGTTAGAGCTGCTAAAGGATTATGATTGCACCATATCATATCATCTTGGCAAGGCTAACATGGTTGTTAAAGCCTTGAGTAGGAAGTCGATGGGGAGTTTGGCTCACATAGCAGTTGAGAGGCGACAAGTAGTGGCAGAGTTTGATGAGGGATGGAGTTGCATTCCAGTTTGATGATTTCGAATCATTTCTTGGTCACATTGAGGCGAGGCATGTATTGTTAAATCATATACGTGGAGCTTAGAAGGAGGTTACTGAGATTCAAGGATTGATCGAAAAGGTTAAGGCATCTGAGGTGCCAGATTTTAGCATTGATGATTCGGGAGTCCTTTGGTTTGGCTTGAGGTTATGCGTACCATCTTCAGGTGGGTTACGTAAGGATATTATGATCGATTGTCATAGTTCTGCTTATTCGTTTCACTCGGGATACATTAAGATGTATCGAAATCTTCGTGAATCCTATTAGTGGCCAGGGACGAAGAAAAATATAGCTGAATTTGTTAGTTGATGTTTGACCTGTCAGCAGGTTAAGTTTGAGCATCAGCGTCCTTTTAGTTTTCTTCAACAGATACCTCTTCCAGAGTGAAAGTGGGACCGTATCACCATAGATTTTGTGGTTGGATTATCGAGGACATCTTCAAGATATGACTCCATTTGGGTTATTGTGGACCGATTGCCAAAATCGATGCATTTCTTGCATGTCAAGAGGATATATGGAGTGGCACGATTGCCGAGATTGTATATCGAGAGGATTGTGTGTCTTTATGGTGTGTCTGTCTCTATAGTGTCTGACAGAGGACCTCAGCGTACGTCCCAGTTTTGGCGTAAACTTCACGACGAGTTGGGTACTCGATTGAATTTCAGCACTGCTTTTCACCCGCAGACAGATGGGCAATCCGAGCATATGATTCATACTTTGGAGGATATGTTGAGGGCATGCACTATGGATTTTGCAGGGAGTTTGGATTCTCATTTTCCATTGGTAAAGTTTGCTTATAACAACTCATACCACTCGAGTATCTTATAACAGCTGATTCTTAGGTCAGTATGTTCTACTTATGTCTACATGTTTTGATTATGTTCATGGTATCACCATGTCTTCATGTTACATGATGGTCGAGTTGTTGTTATGGGTTTTTCTTTGGGAGGCCTAGGATTGACCTCAGCTTTGATCTGTTTTGTTTCAAAATTCGAGGACGAATTTCTTTTAAGGGGGAAATGTGTAATATCTTGTACTTTCCAATTATGATCCCTGTAGTTTTCAAATTTGGCATTGAGGATCTTTGGAATACCAGTGAATGGTATTTGATGTTTATGATGAAATCATGTTAGGTTGGATGTTGTTAAGTGTTGGGAATGATTCGGGACGAGTTCGGTAGCGAGAGAAGTCGAGAAGGGAGAAGTAGGGTACCTTACATACGTAAGGCTAAGCCTAATGTACGTAAGGCATGAAAGATTCACGTACGTGAGAATGATGTGTCACATACGTGAGCTGGGCTTCCAGGATGATTCAAGTATGTGAGATTTGAGGGTGACGTATGTGAGGTTAGGTTTAGTGCATCCAGAATTGATTTTGAGCCTCGATAACGTACGTGAAATATCTAGACACGTACGCAAGGGTCCCCTAATGTACGTGAGACATAGATTGACGTACATGAGGTGCGTTTCAGACGTCTTTAAAGCATTCAACAACTCGACTTTCTCATTTATTACTCTCCCTAATCACTCAAAACTCTCTCAACTCTTCTAAGACCTTTCAGCTTGGTTCGTCCATCATCCATAACCATTTTAAGAGATAAGATTACATCTCTTTCTTGGATTTAATATCTCTTTCATGCATTAATCCATAAAATCTGTTTTGGTCCAAATGGGTCTAGGGTTCGGATTTTTGAATGATTCTAAGTTAATGGATGCTAAGGGTTGTTAGATTAGGGTTCACTAAGGTTAAACGAACATGATTGGAGCCTTAAATCAACAGATTTGATAAGATATTGTGTTAGTTAGGGTTAGATTCTATTTCGATGATTTTGGGATGATTTGGAGTTTGTTTGTTAGATGTTTTAGTTGATTAGTGTTTATGAAGGTCTTTGGGAGCAATGTGGATAGATTGAAACATCAGGTATTGATCAAATCGAGAGTTTTGATTTTTTAGAATGAAACTTTGTGTTTCAATATTTTTGTAATTATTGGGAAGTTAAAGGCAAATTTATAGTTTTAGAAATTTGAGTTCTAGAATTGTAATTTTGAAAAAGCGAGGTATAGATTTGTAATTTCTAAAAAAATTGGAGACAAACTTGTAATTTTATATGTTAAGAATTAAATTACAATTTTTGAAAGTTCAGGGATGAGTTTTGAAATTCTGACTTATAGTAGACCTCTTGGTAAGTTAACGATACTTTGAGGACTATATTGAAATTTTCCAAGTCTCGAGGACTAAAACATAATTTTACAATTTTTAGGGACCAAATTGTAATTTTATGAAGATTATGAATTTATGATCGATAGTGATGGAATCACGTTCGGTATATGTTTCAACGGTCATGGAAGTTTGCATTGCATTTTCATATAATGCATTTGGTATAATTCACAGTACCACATTTTGATATATGTTATATATGTCCATGTTCAGCTTCTTATTCGTGCCAGCGAGGCCAGCCACTGACCAGTGAGGCTTGACTGGTGACTCGGCTGGGACATCCAGGTTAGTGGATCGCAGTTTCAGACGCATAGGCTGTGTCTTGAAACTTCTATTATGTTTTATGATGTGCTAAACATACTTATAAAAATGGACTAATCTAAGGATTGGTTAAATGAATAAAATAATTATGTGATTTTTATAATCAACTCTATGTTTTATGAAATTGATATGTGTGTGTGTGTGTGTGTGTATTATATATATCTTTCCTATGATTTCAAATGATGAAATGCATGTCTATGATTTATGCTATGTAAGATTATGATTTTGTTTTTACGATACGGGACACCTATGCTACGGGACCAAAGTAGCCTTTGGTATACCAATGATATATGTACTATGAAATCTCAGCTACTAGGGATACTGGTAGCCATATGTTCTGATCCAACACATGAATTGTTATGATAGTGGTCGAGTCCACATCACCCATGTTATATGGTGCCATAAGCACACTCATGATTATGGTCCCTTATCAAAGCCATATGTTTTCACTATGAAATCATGTTTTAAGAATTGAAAAGACCCTTAAATACGTTTTCATGTTTGCTAGATGCTTTGCTTGTGAATGATTTCGAAATGATTTTCGAAAAGCTATTACCTATAGTGTGTATATATGTATACATAGGTGTCTATACATGCATGTGGTATTTTTGAATGGTTTTCAAAGCAGCCTTTGTGAGGCACGTACGAGGCGGTCTGGAGTGTTTTCCCTCACTGGGCCCTGACCCCCTTTTCTTTCTATGTCTACTGTTGATTTTATTCCACATGTTTATCATTTTTGGCTTCGGCAACGTTGCCACATCTTGGATACCAATGAGATGTCATTTGGTTAGTGACACCCTTTTGATTGGGCTCTTATGTTTATGATGTTAGAGCTCTACACTAAGATGTTGTCGGGTTACTGGGTTGTTTTTCATACTCTGATGTATTTTGATATATTACGATATATATATATGTTTTGAATATTTTATTATGATATATGTTCATTATATCGTTTGTTTTTAAATAACAAATGTTTTGGGTAGTAAGTTATGATCCATGAGCTTTGTGTGAGCTGGGTCGGGCTCTCATAGACGGTTCGCCTCGTACACTAGTTGCGAGCCCACAACGGGTCGTGACAAACACCAAAGAACATCAATGTCCTAAATCAATACTCCAAACATCTTAAAGATCAAATTAGTCACACTCGGAAAGCTATAGGAATCTTAACCAGGACAGACGGGATATTACATACTTTTCCCCTCAAAAGAAATTTGTCATCAAATTTTGAAACAACATAAATCATAGTTTATATGAACCCTGGATCTCTAAAAAAATCCAACTCATAATCTGGGCTATCAAGCCATATAACATAGCCAAAGTTTAATCAACACTCAGTCAATGTGCAAACATGTAGACATGGTGATACCATAAACATATGCAAAGGATGCAAAGACATAAAATAAAACACAGTGACCTAAAGGTTAGCTGAGTCGAACATGTACAGATATCTGCGCCGCATCCCTTCCTCGGTCTCCCGAGTAGCCTTCTCCTCTAAATGATATTTCCAAAACATTTTACTCACGTGATCGCAATCATTACCAATCAATACTTATTCAAGTATTACCCTCATATTTGTCACTACATGACATCAAATCATGAATTACACGTCAGTCATCGAAGTTATTGGATTTAATTCACAATTTGGTATACAACCCAAATACAAAAAAATTTACAAGTAGTTAAAATCGAGATTTATACACAATTGATCATCAATTGCCAAAATCCTCTAATATCTAGATTTCCATAGTCAAATCAAACCGAACTAACTTGATAGTTAGCCCATATACTCATAATTATCACCTTTGTCACAGAAACCAACCGTAGAACGATCTCAACTTATTTCCTCAAACCGAATATATTTTGCTAAAATGATCATGCCCAACTGACACCAGTTTCCAATCCATAATTGCAACCGCAACTAAAATCTACAAACCAATCGTGCTATGCGCTCAAAAAAATATCATAGGCAATTAACTCCAAACAAAATATCATAAATTTTCAATAATAGAATTGATCACCTAACCATGAGCATCTATATTCATGATCAAATGGGTCATCATTTGCATTCATCACTAACTAATAGTTATAAGTCATTCTTATACTTGTCTACCAACTTGCATGTCTAGTATTGATCCCTACTTACCGTATAGCTCATATGATTTCCTAATTTATGATATATTGTACATCATGAATTTCTTTTGGTACAATCGAAGCGTATATCCTTTAGATATGTCCCTCCATACGAACAACAACTTCTCAAAAATTCAATGTCGAATTTCTTATTCTGATATATTCTGCCTCTCGAACTTCTAAGTTCCAATCAATTCATTGGTCGAAAATATTCTAGTCTGCATAGAGTGTAACTTATCTCCAAAACAAAAATAGTCTCCAGACTATACAAATACTTAACTTAAGTACCACCAGTTACATACTCAAAAGTATCTTCTTGAATTTTTTTATCATACCCATCATTCACGCGAGAACTCTAAGGTTAATCTTCGAATAAAACTATATTCGATCTCAATGATATGTATATAATCATATCATATATTGTCAACTATGACCTACGCCCGAAATATCTCGATAGCTTGGCTCATTCCAGAACTGCATCATCTGAAGTCTCTAACAATACAACAATCAACATTTTCCCAAATCAATCATAGAGGAGTCGACCTTAAATTTGCCGAGGTTCTAGTCGTGCAGAGCTTGATGTGCAAAACATGCAAGGGATACAAAATGCAGACACATAAGTGCAATTACCAAAAATACATATGCATGAATAGACGATATCGATTTACTCATCGGTAGAACATGAGGGTAGGACTGAGAAATTCATACCTCAAAAGTATAAAGTGATCATGCTCCCATTAAAACATCTTGGGTTTTACCTTCAATGAATTTAGTGAAATGCCACGACTCAGGACATATTCATAAGGAAATGAGGCATAAGATGCCAAAGTCCCAAAACCAAATCTTTAAACTCAAACATATCATATAACCACAATATGGTTATTATAGAAACATTAGCTATTACTCTCTCATTTATCGATATGTGGTGTCAAATTCCTGAAACCATACCTCTCAACAAGGTCATCTGAATTTATTCCCAATTGCAAATTCAATCCAACTGTAGCCATAGAGTCATCAAAGAATATAATAGAGACACACCACTATCAGGATTACATTAAGCATTCCAAAGGAATAAATCATTATACATTCAAATTCCATTAACAAGTCAACACAACATCGTGAGTTATTCCATCTATTCTCTTTTCTGATCTCATCATATTTTCCTCAGTGATATCATCAAGAAATACTAAATTTTTCCTTTATCAATGCTAGCATAAATCATCATCTCTCAAGACCCCTTATCAGTTCTGATTCTCTCATGTAATAATTACATGAGCTCAAAATCTCAAAATTCAATAAATCATACTCTCCAAATTACAAGTTCAAACATAATTATTTCCCCAAGTTTATTCATAATTTGATTTACCCTTAAATCTTTAACTCATAAGCTTAACTTCATCAGGATGCAAATCCTCAACATAATTGCATTGGCAAAACTCACCAATTCAAATTGTCACCTTCGTAAGAATAACCAGGGTTGTGACCATTTTCCCAAAAATATTTCTCAAAGCAGATTTTCTCATACAGTTCAAAAGTATTTTATTTCTTAAAATTAGAATTTTCCCAAAGTCATCGAAACAAATCCATCGTAATTTGCCTCAAAACAAATATTGCACATTATTTGCAAATAATTTATGTACCAAAAACTAATCTTCCATATCCGCCAAAACGTAAAGGATAAAATATAATTATCTATGATAAATTTGTGGTTTCCATTACAAATAATTGCCTTTAGTAAAATTATTTCAAAACATATTTTCTAAAATCCCTTCGAAAATTATGTCTTCACTTTATTTAATAAAGTGCATAATTAACAATATTTCTCTTTTTACATCAAAAAGGTTTTGGCAAATGATAATGCTAAGCATATTAGGAACCCATATACAAAGGAAATTCAAATATTTTGAAATGCACTTGCACGAAATCGGATAAATTCATGCTTTAAATAGTTGAAATTCTCATAACATATGAAAATTTCCAAAATCGTAAATCCATGCAATTGTAAATTACATAGTAGCTTAAAGGTCACCTAACCTAAGCTACTGTTCTAGTATACTAGCATCAATCTTCATTTATCAAGCACCAAAATTCTGGCAAATCATAAACCAATGTCTTTCTCTAATTTTCATCGTTTTACAAACTAATTGCCTCTGACACTCTAATCATCAATATCCTTCCGATCAAGTATATATAGGATATACTCTAACCCAATTAATAGATATTACAACCTCAACAATTTCAATCCTCTGAAATTTCAACATATTCATTATCAATTATTACCAGACGTATCCGTTAGTTTCTCCAAAACATACTATACCTCTCATTATTGCTAAGCCCCTATGCTTATTAAACCAATGCCTCTTTCTTATTCCTTAATTTCTCCAAAGTTAAGTTGTCACCAATACCGACAATGACCATCTGATGCCAACTAATGGCATTCACTATAAAGAACCAATGTTCTCATCACCAATTTATTAAATCATTTATTCTTAGAAATATATCAGCATCTTCTTTTGCCATTAAATCATCTAAGATTTTATCGCTCAAAGACACGAAACTTCCAACAGAGCTCTTTCAACAATTTTTCTCTCAATCCAAAGCATCTGGCAAAACCTAACGCAATAACCGAAGTCGTGGCACCAAAATGAATAAAACATACACATGAGAGTTCAAATATACAGAAGCATCATGCAAAATGGATCCATGCCTGCGGATCAACATCAAACAAACAAGTCGTATATGCATGCCAAAATGCAAACAATCGGCATAGTACCGAAACAAAGGTCAATTGCTGAAACAAATTTAGGGCACTGAAACAAATCTAGAGTTCTGGAACATATTTAGAAGGGCATACGGAGGCAATTCAAACTGACTTGATTCAAAAATACCTATTCTCCACGCCGACCACAGAATTACGAAACCTAGTTCTCTGATACCACCTTTGTCATGACCCGTTGTGAGCCCATGACTGGTGTACGAGTCGAACCTTCTATGAAAGCCCGACCCATCTTGTACAAGCCTCATAGATACAAATATCAGCATATGGCTACCCAAAACATTTATTAAACCATTTAATAAACATGTTAAACAAAACATTCATTTTATGTTTAAAAATAAAATACATAAATATCAAAGAAAATGTTTGTAATAATGTTTTAAATAAAATGCGGTTATCAAATATATATATTCAAATACATCCATAACCCACATATACCTGGTAGAGAGCTCTAACATTAATACATAAGAGCCCAATCAAAAGGGCGTCATTAACCAAAGACACACTGGTATCCAAAATGTGGAATAATTCTCGAAGCCAAAACTGCCTACCTGAAGAATAGAGTCAACAGTAAACAGGAAAATAAAGGGGGTTAAACCCAGTGAGGAATAACACTCCAAACCGCCTCATATGTGCTTCGTAAAGGCTGCTTTGAAAACCATTCGAAAGTATTACATGCAGGTATAGACACATATATATATATACACATATATACACGCTATAGGTAATAGCTTTTCAAAAATCACCTTGAAATCATTCGCAAGCAAAACATCTAGCAAGCATGAAAACATATACAAAATCACTTCGATTCTTAAAACATGTTTTCATAGTTAAAACATATATCTTTGATAAGGGACTATAATCATGGGTATGCTCGTGGCACCATATAACATAGGTGATGTGGCATCGACCACTATAATAACAATTCACGTGTTGGATCAGAACACGTGGCTACCGGCATCCCTAGTAGCTGGGATTTCATAGTACATATATCAGTGGTATACCAAATGCTACTTCGACCCCGTAGCATAGGTGTCCCGTATCATAAAAACAAAACATTATATTACATAGCATAAATCATAGGCATGCATTTCATCATTTAAAATCATAGAAGAGATATATATCATACATATATATCAATTTCATAAAATATGGTGTTGATTATAAAAATCAAATAATCATTTTATTAATTTAATTAATCCTTAGATTAGTCCATTTTTCATAAACATGTTCAGCATATCATAAAACATAATAGAAGTTTCAAGACACAGCCTACGCATCTGAAGCTGCTATCCACTCACCTGAAAATTCAAGTGCAATCGTCAATCAAGCCCCACTCGCTGGTGGCTAGTCTTGCTGGCAAAAACATCAAGCTAAACATGGACGACATGACATATATCAAAATGAGGTATTGTGGTCTTACCAAATGCATGATATACAAATGCAATGCAAACCCTCATAGCCGCTAAAAACATATATCGAATGTGAATCCATCATCCTCGATCATAAATTCATAATCTACATAAAATTACAATTTGGTCATCGACCAGTGTAAAATTATGTTTTAGTCCCGAGACTTGGCAATTTTCTTAACAGTCCTCAAAATATCCTTAAATCACCAAGAAGTCCTCCATAAGTCAAAATTTTTAAATTCATCCCTGAACTCTTAGAAATTGTAATGTAATCCTTAACTTGTAAAATTACAAGTTATTCCCCAACTTTTCAGAAATTACTATTTTGTACCTCAATTTTTCCCAAAATTAAAAATTTGGATCCTAACTTATAGAAATTACAAATCTAACTCCAACTTTTTAAAAATTATAGAAATGTGTAAAATACAAAGATTACTTCTCAAAAATATAGAACTCTCGATTCGATCAATACCCGATGTAACCAATCACCCACATTGTTTCCAAACACCTTCAAAAACATTAATCTACCATCGATTCCATCAAACAAACTCCAAATCATCCCAAAACTGAAACTAACCCTAACCAACATAATAACTCATCAAATCTGTTGATTCATGGCTTGAAACAAGTTCATCTAAGTCTCATCTAATCCATACAAGCATCCTCTAACATCAGAACATCACAAATCATCCAAGAATTGGAACCCTAGCCTAACTCGTCCAAATACAAAACCATGAATCAAAATCATGAAAGAGGAATCAAAAACAAGAAAATAATGATAATCTTACCTCCAAAGATAATTAATAACACTAAGCAAGCCATGAGGAAGTGAGAGGATCGATCTGAAGGTGAGAGAGAGTGAAAAATGCAAATGGCGGACGAAATAGTTGGGGTCGGATATATATAGAAAATGGAGGCTCACGTATGTGAATCTAAGGTTAAAGTACGTTAGGAAGACCTCACGTACGTTAGGATCAATGTCACGTACGTTAACGAGTCAAAAATTGCGTTCTGGAATTGAAAATATCGACCTCACGTACGTCATTGTTCATCTCACGTACGTGAATCATCATGAAAACTCAGCACACGTACATCAATCGTTGAAAACACGTACATTGCAAAAACAGTGTCTTACGTACGTTATCCTAAAGCTTATGTATGTAAGAGATCCTTTACGTGCATTATTTAACATATAACATGCGTAAACTCCCTTTTTCAGCACTTCCTGAGTTTCCTCACTTTCGGACATGCGCCAAACCATTCTCAAGGCTTAACATCCTTCAACCTTACATGATTAACATCAATTAACACCTTAAACACCTAACCAACACCAAATAAAATCAATACTCTAAATATCTTAAAGATCAAATTAGTCCCACCCGAAAATCTATAGGAATCTTAACCGGGACAGACGGGGTATTACATAATAATTTATCCACTACTAAATAAGCTTAGTTTATACAAAAACAAATTTTACAAAAGGTTGATGTTAACATAAAACGAGGAATAATATTTCTCATATCTTCAAAAGAGACTCCTCATAAATTATATTAAAGAAATAAAATCAAAACTAGACGTAGAGTAATATCCCATCCATCCTGACCGAAATCCGAAGGTATTTTGTCAAGAATTCAGGGAAATTCGGGGTTTCGAGGTGTTAAACTTCAATCGAGAATATTTGGAGGTGGTTTTTGTGTGCAAAGCACACAGCAGGTCATCTGTGTGCGTTGAGGAGCGTTCTACGTGCATAGATTGAGGTCAGGGGGTCGTCTACGTGCGTAGGTGATTGTACTACGTGCGTAGATGGATGTCTGATCCAGACCGTGAATGTGCCTACGCACGTCTGTGTGCGTTGGAGACGTCCGCGCACGTTCGACATGATTTGGACTTGGAACCGTGGTGAGCATGGTGATCTACGTGCATAGCACTAGGTGGTGTGCACGTTGATCGTTAATCTGTGAGGGAAAGGTCACCAAATCTGCCGTCTACGCACACAGGAGCTTCGTCTATGCACGTAGTACTCAATCAACGTGCGTAGAGGAAGGTTCAACACACGTAGATGGGCCTTTTCCACGGGCATTAAATGAAATGCCATGTTTCAATTCTGAGGGTTTATAAATACACCCACCTACGGCTTTCTTCTGTCATAACTCATCTCAACCACCGAAATCACTCTCTCAACTACTCCTCAGCACTTGCAATCACTCCTCAGCACTTCCATTGCGATTCTGAAGGTAAGAATCCTTTTTTGATCTTTTCTTTTCGTCATCTCACCTCATATTTGTTCATCTAGGGTTTTGAACGGATTTTGGGGTTTTGTTCAGATCTTCCTTTTCTGTTGTAAAGGAAGTTAGATATGGGTAGATTAAGCTTGGTTAAGGTTGTAACCACGGGATTCTAGCTTCGATTTCCAAGGATTTCGTGTTTGAACGAAATGGGTTTGATCCGAGCTAGAGTTCCGAATTTTGGTAGATTTCTCATCACATCCGGAGTTTTTTCTGATGTATTATGATGGATAGGTGTTAGAAACACATAGATATGATGTTGGGTGTCAAGATTTGACGATTTGTGTCGAGTGGGTCAAGAAATCTGAATTTGGGGATTTGGATTCTTGATGATTTTGAGGTTGTTTGTAGGATCTGAGGCTAGATCCTTGCTTGAGAGGCTGATTACAACCAATATGAGTGTTTGATCGATCAGGTATAGATCGAAATGAGATTTTGGGTATTTTGGCATAAGTTCTCGATGCCATCGAGAGTTAGTCAGCATTTGCATTCGCATACATGCCTCGGTACCACCATAGTACCACATATTGATATTTGCTATGACTGTATCTGTACAGCTCAGTGTGCCTGCCAGCAGGAGCAGCCACCTGCGAGTGATATTTGACTGGATCCACGGCTTTGGATACCAGGTGAGTGAAATAGCACCTTTAGACACATGATCGTGAAACTCATGGATTAAATATTCTCCATCACGATCGGATCGAAGTGCTTTGATATTCTTGTGAAATTGGTTTTGTGCTTCACTTTTGAATTCTTTGAATTTTTCAAAAGATTCATATTTGTGTCTTATAAGATAGACAAATCTATATTTACTGAAATCATCAATGAAGGTAATGAAGTACAAATAATCTCCTTTAGCACTTGAACTAAAATGCCCGCAAACATCAATATGCGTTAGGCCTAATTGATCATTGTCCATTTCACTTTTCGTGTAAAAGGACTCTTAGTCATTTTGCCTAACAAACAAGATTCACATGTATCAAATGAGTGAAGTAATCCATCTTTATGGAGTTTTGAGATGTGTTTCTCACTTGCATGCTCCATACTAAAATGCCAAAAGTAGGTTTGTTTAAATCATCTGATTTTAACCTTTTATTAATGTTATAAATGGGCTTGCTTTGTTTCAAGTTTAAAACATAGAGACCAAAATATAAGGTTGCAACACTATAAAATATGTCCCTATGATAGATAGAAAGATTATTATTCTTAACAATAAAATGAAAACCACTATTGTCTAAACAAGAAACGAAAATGATGTTCTTACTCATAGTAGGAACATAATAACAATTTGATAGTTGTAAAACAAGTCCACTAGGAAAAGTTAAAATAATAAGTTCCTACAGCTAATGCAACAACTCTTGCTCCATTGCCCGCTCGTAGGTCCAGTTTGTCTTTGATCAATGATCTACTATTTCTCAATCCCTGTAAGTTAATGCAAATATGAGCTCCATATCTAGTATCAAATACACATGAGGATTTAGTAGACATATTGATTTATATAACAAAAAAACCTGGTAATCGTCGGCCTACACCTACAAAATCAGGCAAGTGCACCTATCGTCTATAACTAGTGGACCTATGAGTACCGATTGTCGTATCCCACAGAAACTGTGGTTATTTGCTACTCAGTTTTGCTCTATTATCTAACCGATAAATTAAGTGATCTAAAATAGATAAAATAAATGGAAATCAACATACAAACAAACGCACACAACCAAGAATATAGAACAATTGATGGAAAACGACACCTAGATGCTGAATCCCCCTAGACCAAACTAAGTGACAATGTGTCATTATTCAAATAGTTTTTCAGACAATTGGACCATGGAAATTCCTATGATACATTAACCTCTCTCTCAAGTTAATCAACTTCTACCAACTAGTTAGGTTAACTAAAATCTCTTCCTAATTAAAACTCCTACCGTTGCTTTATCGATTTGTGAATTCCACTATTAGGTTGGACCCTAATCCGGAGGATTTATGTCTACCTATCTCTAGGTTTGCATGCAACTCGTCTTAATTATGAATGATCTATCACTCATAAAATCTCTCGATTACTCACGCACGAATTATTAATGGAATCAAAAGGCTAGCAACAATCAATTCAACAATTGAATAATAAAAATCATAATTGAGTCTCAATCCCAAAAATAAAATGAATGAATAAAAAAACCCAACAATCACATAGCTAATCTAGGGTTCATCACATCTAGAGCACAAAGTGTTTAGTTCATACTATTAGAAAGAGAAACAATAAGATACAAAGAGAATCTATAGAGAGAGAAAAAACTCGTGATGAATCCTTCAATCTTTCGCATTATTCCTTAGATCTTGATGCATAATGAGTTCTCCTTAAGTTACCAAGTCTAAAGGCACCTAAATTAGTGTGTTTTTAAGTCGGAATGTTGAATTCCACTTTAGGTTTTTGTTCCAAGCCTTAAAAACCCGAAATAAGGCGTCTGAGGTAAGACACGAACATGACCACGACTGTTTCCAACCTCTCTCTGCCCATGTTCGCATTGAAGCACATGTTTTCATGGTCTAGAGGTACTCACAGTCACGGACACGACCATTTTTGTGGCCGTGTATTGATGGCACAACCTTGGAATGCTTATTTTGGCTGTATCTTACATGAATTAGGAGTCCGAGCTAGTACACGGACAAAACCACAGCCGTCTCTGACACTTTTCTATCCATGTCTTCAAGAAACATGCGTTTAAAGCATCACATGGTCATCTACTTCAATCCCACGACCGTGTCTTCGTGAATTACGATCACGTCTTGTCCCAAAAGCCTCCGAAATCATGGTTTAGGCTCTGTTTGAGCTCGCCTTCGTTCTTTCGCATTGGGGCACCATCACATGACCCGAAATACACAAAATGAATGATAAAATTACCAGAACTCACATATAACATTCAATTTATACTCACAACAATAAGAATTCAATAGCATAAACATGTATAAATGAATGTTCGTCAAACTACCACACACTTAAGCTTTTGCTTGTCCTCAAGCAAAGAAAGAATTAGACAAAAGGAAAACACTCTAACCGAATTCCATCAACGGTGGAAAGGAATTCACATTATGTGCTAATAGAAATAAACTAAAGAGAAAAGAATCTATAATATGCGTAAGGTACTCGTAAACTTGAATTACCACCCCGAAATCACACACAAGCCAAAGCTCAAATAACTAAAATAATGGATTTGATTTGATCACCTCCTCAAATCATCAATTCAATTATCATATATAACATTAAGAACTTTGGGAAACATTGATATTGAACTTCATACATTTATAAAAATTCAACAAACTCAATAACTTACTTGCTACAAACACAGTCAGTAAATTAAGGGTCCGAATTTTGTGCATTTTCTCTTTTCTCTTCTTCTTCGCACATACTTTGGTTTCCACCACTAAGGATATTCCGTTTGACGGTAAACATGCTTTTTTTGTGATGAGTCTTCCCGTTTACTTAGAAAATCCCTTGTGGCAGTGCTTTGCATGCTTATGTCCAAAAACAATGGAGCAGATACCGAATCGTATGTACTTGTCCCAGTTTAGGTTCAAGTAAGTCAAGAGTAACCCTTACATTCATTTAATTGTTCAATTATCATGCCCGCATTCATTTCACAATTACTCAATATATTAAGCAATGAGCCAAAGAGTGAAGAAAACAAAGCGAAAATTTTGATTACAAGCTCAAAACTAGTGTAAATTCAGAATATGCAATTCAAATCTCCCAGTAACAGATTAATATTAAAAATTCTCAACTATTCAACTCATTTGCATCATCACATAATTTGCATCCCATAACCACATTATCAAGATTGATCAAAATCAAAAATTTTGATTTTCATGCACCCCTACCCGACACTTAATTATGCATTGTCCTCAATGTATATAATTAAAACAAACAACACAAGTGATAAGGGGAATAAAAGAAAGGAGTTCTGGAACTTTCCTGAAAATAGGTCCGTATAGATGAGTCGTGGCGTGAATTTCATCCAAGTCTGTGAAAATCCCTACAAGACTAGACAAAAGCATCAAACAAAATAACAAACTCAAACTAAAAAAAACAAAAATTAAAACTGAAAATGAAGTGAAATAAAATGAAAAAAAAAGAAACTTTAAACAAAAAACCAAACTTGGGTTGCCTCCCAATAATCGCTTTTTTAACGTCATAATCTAGGTGTTAGTGTGTTTTCTTCTTGGTGGTTCTTGTGCTAGGTGAAATGCAATACCCCTAACATCGCACTTTAGCTTATCATATGGAAGCACCTTGCTTTTAAATTGCCACACAAAGGCGCACACCATTGCACAATTTGCTTTAGACTTTGGTGGTTCACACTCTTCTTTCGCTTTCTTGTGCTTTTGAACTTTTGCAACCTTCTTCTTGGCTTTCTTCAGTCTCTTAATCTGGGAGTTGATCTTTTGGCTTCCTTCCATGAATTTCCTACACCACATCAGACAAAACAACATTCTCCCTAACAACGAAGGTATCAGAATGGTCTATGACCTTAGAATCCTTGATTGCTACCTGCTTACCTCCAACTCTAAGGGTTAAAACCTGATTATGCACATCTATTATGGACCTAGAGGTAGCTAAACATGGTCTTCCTAAGATCAAATGCATTTTCAAATTGCATTTCATATCAAGGAATGTAAAATCAACTGGGAATACCAAGTTCTTAACCCTGACCAAGACATTTTCTACTACGCCTCTAGTATGCACATAAGATTTATCAACTAATTACATTGGCACCCTAGTTGGTATGGTCTCTCATAATTCTAGTTTCTAAAAAAATCCAATGACATCACATTTACACTAGCTCCAAAATCAGCCAATGCATTATCAATGAACAAACTACCAATATAAAGAGGGATAGAGAAACTCCTTGGATCATTTAGCTTCGCTGGTAGTTCAGGTGATGTCTAAGGTAGCTCGAGCTTCTCTTTCTCCTTTTCAGCCTTAACTATAGGTAGTGGTTGCTTAGGATTGGTAGACCTGAGGCTGCTTTCACATGATCCCTCTGGAAGAGTGTTGTTGGACAAGGAATCTAATGCCTGTACTCGCGAAGCGCCATTTTTTGCTCAACTTCTTCTACCTTATTCACCTCAATTTTTTTCTTCCATGCTTCCCTCCACATTGCCATAATCAACCCCATTAACAAATATAGCATGAACCTGCTCCTTAGGATTTGTTTCATTGTTGCTCGGTAAGGAACCTGGTTGTCTTTGAGATAGCAGCTTAGCTATCTTCCCAACACGATTCTCTAAATTGTGGAGAGAAGCCTTTTGATTTTGGTGTTAGTGTAAGCCCTAGCCGCAAATGCATTGTATCCAGATTATATTTGATATATATATATATATATATCATGAGGCATTGTTTTATCTCTTTATTATTCATGTGCATGTTTAAATTGATAAAACATCCATGAATTGTGATTCTGCTTAAGTTATCAAATATGTGATTTGGATAGTAAAATCTTGAAGCATAAAAGAATACTATTCTAAATATTCCTAGTCGATTATTGCCATAGAAGTGACAATAAACTAAGACTAGTATGTTTTCTGTGAGATGGTCATATTTTGCTGGTCATAAGATGTGAGATATCAATCAGAGACAATAGAACATGTTAGAGAACAGTGTTTTGGATTCTTGGGTAATAAGTATTTCTCATGCAATGCTTATACATGAATCCCTCGACCTAAAATCACTATGGATTCTTGGGTGAGTTCTCATATACTTTGACATATGGCTAACATTATTCGTAAATGAATGACAAGTATGGGTATGATTGGCTATGCCAAGAGTCATGCTAAGGAACATGAGTGAAGTGAAGGGATTGCCCCTCTCGAGAAGAGAGAATATACCCCTGGCCACTTGATTAGTGAAACTGAGTAGTGTGTGGCCACACCCAAATAAAATTATAAGTGTTATCATTTATTTGACTTAGTCAGAATCACTAAAAGATCAAGGAAATGTTTTAGCATAAATAAGGGTGACTCATTCCATGCCTTATGCTAATTCAGATATCGAGAGGCAAATGGTTGTATAAGATTGTAATTAGGTTATGTTGATTTGAAATTGACATTCATTTCAATTTGGGTAATC
>CAODLS010115314.1:0-26232 GCA_948243855.1 Flueggea neowawraea | reverse complement strand
TTAGGGGTTTTAATTAGGAAGAGATTCCGATTAATCAACCTAGTCGTTAGGCATTAGCTAACTCGAGAGAGAGGTTAATATACCTTAGGAATTTCCACGGTCCAATTGCCTGAATGATTGTTTGAATAACGAGTCTTTGTTACTTAATTCGGCTAGGGGGATTCAGCGTCTAGGTACAATCTTCCCATCGTTTATTCTATCGTTTACATTTGTTTAGTTTATTTGTTTTATAGATTTGAAATCATTTATTTTGTCGGCTAGATAATAGAGGAAGAGTGACTAGCTAATAATCATAATCTTTGTGGGATACGACACTCGGTACTCAAGGGTCTATTTGCTATAAACGGTAGGTATACTTGCCTTAGTCTTTAGGTATAAGCCTTTGACTCACACCAATAATCAAGCTTGTGAAGGAAATTACAACACTTAGTTAGCAAAAGCAAAACTCTCAGCGAACCCTAAACAAAATAAAGACGCTTCCAGATCAGCTTGAAGACGATCCTTCATTGCCAAACAAGTTTCTTCTTGGTGTAAGCTTTTTGCTACTCGTCATTGGTCCATTCGGAAGCCTCACATAAAGACTGCTTCGATTAACAACAACCTAGAAGTCATTCAGGTTAAGTTCAGTATACAACAATAGTATGATATATATATATACCTGTGTTGTTTGAGTTACTGGAGGAGTAGCATTGTCAATGAATTGTTGTTCCATTTCATTTGCAGCTGTAGAGCCATTACTTCCAGCTCCATTGTGTCTCTTGTTGTGACCCTTACCACCACAAATCAAACAAGTTACTTCCTTTTCGGTCCTTGACATCTTCCTCTTTCTATTATTTTCTTTAGCTTGTTCAATCTCTTCAGCCTCCTTTCTTCTAGCCATGGATTTCCTACCATATATTTTCTTCCTCTTTGGAGGTAGTTTGATAGTCAAACAATTGGCACTTGAGGCCACATGTCAGACCTCCTCGACGGGTTGATAACATGGGAATAAATTTTCAAAAAAGTTTAAATTTTTTATGCATCATCAGTTTCAGATTCAACCTTTCTATTATCACCTTGCAACGTAGCACATGCATGAGAGTACGGAATCCCAGTTAATTGCCACCTACAACAAGTACATATTTTTATCCTTATGTCTACAACAAATGGACCACCAGACCCTTCAACTGGAACTTGGACTCCAGAGCCAACGTTACGATAATAATGACTACCTATGAGCTTATTTTTTTCTCAATTTTTTTTGAACTATAGGACAAATTTCTCCATTCCATCTCATTCCAGTTTCTAGCCCAACCATAAGCCTCTTACTCAACCTATATTTTATCATCTCCAACATTGTTATAAAAGGTTTATCATGCAATTCTAATATGTACCTGTTGAAAACTTCACAAGGGTTGTTGAGGAGAATGTCACGCTTAGTAGTTTTGAGAACAAAGCTCGAGTTCATGAATTCAAAGGATGGTCATCATTATGAAGCCATTCACAAGCATCTCTGTTTGTTGTTTCAATCTTGTCACTTCTTAAAATCTACAACAGTTGTAGATCGTGCAGCATTCAAAATCATATCTTTAAGCTCTTTCCCCTTGAAATTTCCTCTAAAAGTTGTGTACATATGTCAAACACAATTTCTATGCTTAGCATTCAGAAACAATTCTTTGATAGCACCAATCAACCCTTGTTCAAATATCATACACACATTAAGTCTACCCCTGCTCAAACCAATCAACCCCAGTTCAAACCAAACTTCATATTTGTTTTTAATTAACCAGCTTCAAACAGCCTTTTTGAAGTCTTGAAATGTGCCGAATGTCATTTCCAAATCAAATTGGGGGTCGCTGATCATTGTCTCGAAATAAAACTCTATGTTCTTTCCATATTCATCCTCTTCCAATGACTCAACACAAGAATACAAGTGACCCTGTGGCCTCCCTTCCTTGTTCTTTCCATGAATACAAGTAACTTCCAGTACACCATTGTCTTCATCCTCCACTAAATAATCACCATCGACTATTACATCATCGTCATCCTTTTCTTCTATCAAAATATTTTTTCCCTTTCTCCACTTTCTCAATCTCTCTATAATATCCATTGGAATTCTCATCGCGTCATCTTGATTTTGCTCAACCCCATTGCGATCATCATCGGTCATATCTATAATGACGGGGTTGTTAGTGGACATAATCGCAGACCTCTCATCATGCTTGACAAAGGAGTCGTCCACCTCTGCAACAAGTTGATCAATGCCATGTTGTGAAGGTCCTTAATTGTCCAATCCTAAAAACATGGTCGATGGCACAATCAGGGGAGGATCCCCACTCGATACGTTCAACAAAAACATAAACTATCTGTGATGGCCCAACTTTAAGTGCCATCTGATACACATCTGAATCTTCATCCATGGGAGCCACGTCGGCATTGGAGACTCTAGCTGGTTTGTAGTGATATCGAACACAATAGCGTTGCTATAATCTAACAAGCCACTTGTCAAAGATTCAGAGGGAGAGATTACTAGGATGGTAGTAATCCAACAACTCTATCTATCCACCAACGTATATGGATTCTCGTACCACATTGTTGAAATGGAGTCGAATGGTGAAGAAACCGAACCTACCACCTGTATTAACAACATCAAAAATCATCAATGAATTTTTTTATACATTTTCAAATTTTACTTAACCCATATCGAATGCATCTATAAAATAGCAAATTTTAGTCACTATCAACCACAATAAAATACTAATCTTATAAAACATAAACTGAATATAAATTCACTCAAACCAACTGCAGATTTCAGTCACCACCAACAATTATAAATTGCATATTTCATTCATTACCAAAGACAAATTTTAATATAAATATGTTTTTTAGCCATCAAAATAGAAATTCCATACTAGAATTCGGTTGTTTGCATGGCTCATACATTCATTTCTAAACAACCCAACACATATCTGAATATTAACATGTTTTCATCCATTAAAATACAAATTTAACAAATACATTTACCATAGATGGGGCCATGAAGGCTTGAGATTCTTCTTCTTGCATCCACACTCATGTTTCCTACCGACCCGACAGAAGCAACCCCACGACCCGACAAAAGCAAACCCACCAATTTGTTTTTTGCTCTTGATTTCTTCTATTGGATTTGGCCAATGAAGTTAGTGCTTCATGTGACGACAGGACAAAAAAAGGCCCACCAATTTGTTTTTTGTTCTTGATTTCTTCTGTTGGATTTGACTAATGAAGTTACGGTTTCATGTGAGAGGCTTTAGGAGTGGTGAAAGTGAGAAATAGAGTAAAGTCTTCTTCTGTAAGTTGTAGTCCCAAGACTTTTTATTCTTTTGTCTTCTTCTATGCATTTCACCAGCTGGAATCGACGTGTCACATAGTATTTGCCACCTGTGCAGTTCTGGGTTGTGTGTCATGGTTGCTGTCAATTAAGGATGTCTTCTGCAACATTCCCTGAAGTTCAAGTAGTTTTGTGTTACAAATTGAAGTTTCAGGAGTTTGTTGATTACTAATCCAAACCTCAAGTACCACGGGTGAAATTAACTCCAGATACCTAAGACAAAGCTCTATACATAAAAGTACATGATGAATAAGTATGATCCTGAACACAATGAGGACTATCTCACCCTTCTTTATCTTTACACAAGGAAACAATATCACAATACCAACTTATCTTACCAACTTCCTATAAAATTCACTTTTTACACAATATCAAAATTACACCATACCAACTTCCTACAAAATGTAATTTTTCCATTCTTTTCCTGTGAATTATTAATAAAAAACCGAATTAGTGGTAAAATCATAAATTAATATTATTCGATTTAAAAAATATACTAAATTATTTTTCATACCTCTGTCACATATTTAATATATTCTTTGACTGGACATCCAATGAGAATTTTAGACTTTTAAAACAAAGTAACAATGGCATCATCACTCCCATCAAAAAACATTAAGCCTTAGCATATACCTAAAAAATAATTTAAGATATAAACAATAACCAAGTTCAGTAATTACAAGAAAATAGTAATAAATGTAGTGTAAATTTATGTAACATACCTGGGAGTGTAGGCAACATTTGTTTCGTTGCAATGGTCGCAATATGCTTTATTAGCATAAGGAAACACTTTCTTGTTGCAATTTTAGAAAGAATAAAACCATGGGTCCTCCTGGTTAATACTTGTTAAAATTTTGGCTTTAAAACTACAATCTCATTCCTATAAGAATATATATTTGAAAAGACTAGTATATATATTTAAAACTAATTATAGTAATTGTAACAAAAATCAATGCTTTTAATGATTACATAAATATACCTGACATGCACTACCGATAACTTCTTTCAAGCTCACTTGTTGGGCTTTCCTTATTCTTTTGGAATTCAAAAGAAAACTTCTTTTTGTGCTTACCGACAAGCATTCAAAACTGTTAAACACCTTAATGCTATTAGTAAAACTTGTAGTTAAATTTTTCATTTTTTGGTGTCAAAAATGATTAAATTTAAGTAAATGTATCTATTGCACAACTCATTAACTTCTTGTATGATGGGGTTGACCATGATTATTGTTGCAGCATTTGTGGACAGTTGTAATTCCCCTAATTATTATATATTCAAAAAATAAATAAGATAAATTAAAATTTATTGAATCATCAAAATTAATAGGGAATATCTATTATAGTTTGATTTGCTAAATATTTTACCTTCATAATGATTTAATTTGACACTTGATATAGCTAAAACCGTTCTTTTATTAGTGTCACTTTCGATTACTTGGCCTTGGTTTTCAACAAGATCATCTCACAAGACTAATGATATTTGTTATAAGCTACAATTAAAAAATTTAAAATTATAAGATAACACATAATAAGTTAACACAACTATATTCAAATACAAATAAAAACCTACTGGTTATCGATAATGTTGAGATTAAAGTGAGATTTTCTTTACACGAGATGAAGGTATTTGATCTGTTGATAAATCAAGCAAGAGTCATGAAGGATTTGGGTGAAAAGAAGAGGCAATTTTGTTGTGGTTTCTTGAGAAGACGAGAGGGACACGGCAGTGCAATGCTTTGTTGAAGAATCCACGACACATGGACACAACTCCAGCCCGTGTCTTTGAAGCCACGACCGTGTAATCTCTTGTGTGTTTGTGTCTTCTATTCTGGAAGATTTTTGTCACAACGCATTGCGAGCTCGTGACCGGCGTACAAGGTGAATCATCTTTAGAAGCCCGACCCATATCGCACAAGCATCAGATATCAGAACATACTACCCAATCATTCAGATTAATAAAATATATGTTAAAATGTTTATCAGATGAAAACAATATAAAACATATATGATTTTATAAGAAATAAAATATATGAATAAATATTTGGAATCAATATAACATATATCAAATGCCAAAATAGCTACCCGGTAACCCCACTACATTCCGATACAGAGCTCTAACAATACAAAAGGAGAGTCTGACCAAAGGGCACCACTAACCAAAAGATGGCTCACTAGTGGCGGGATGCAGAACAGTTGTCGAAGCCAAAATCTATGAACATGTCTAATAGGAATCACGTAAACAGGGAAACAAAAAGGGGTTCAGGATCCACTGAGGAATAACACTTCAAATCGCCTCATATGTGCCTCACAAAGGTTGTTTTGAAAACAATTAGAGAATACCACAAGCAGATATATTTTAGTATATATATACACAATATATATATCATAACCTTTCGAAAATCATTTCGCAAAAGTTTGCAAACAAAGCAATCACATGCACAGAGGCGTATAAAACGATTTTTATTTTCAGAGTCAAAACATATATTCAAATATATTATACCAAAGTAAAGGCGTGCATCCAACACTAATAACAGATTATGTGGACTTTGCCACAATCAATATCAAATCATGTGTTGGATCAGAACACATGGTTACCTTCATCCCTGTTATCTAGGCCTGGACAAATCATTGGTATACCAAAGGCTACTTCAACCCCGTAGCATAGGTGCCCCATATAAAAAAATAAAACATACAAATAAATAGTATGAAAGCAAAGCAGAAGAAACAAAATCAAAATCAGAGAGAAGATATATATATATATATAAATATATATATATAATCTGATGGGCAGGGCCTGACATTTTTTTTTAAATAATATAATCTGACTATTGCATCTGATTGATCTAACAGTCAGATTTACTCCAACGGTAACATTACCGTTGGGGGCCGAAAAATTACCATTTTGGTCCCTAACGGCTAGTTTTACCCATTTTCCTATAAATACCCCCCTAAACATATTTTTTTCTATCATTTCTTCACTTCAAACACTCATTTCTCTTCCCCAAACTCTCTCAACTCTTAAATTTTCTATCCAAATATTTTTTCAATGGATCCCAACGATTTTTCTGATTATTTTTCAAACAACAAAAACAAAACAATGAAAGAATTTGCACTTGCAAATATTTCCTCCTCTTCTGATGACGAGGAGTACAAAAAAATTCGAGATAATTTCAAGCAATCTATTTGGAATGATTCAACTGAATAAGAGATGTTGAAATTAGTACAGCAAATCATACTAAATGATGAATCCTCCAGCCGACGCCGTGAAAAAAGACCAATAAGCTCTATTAACCGAGACCTCATGGATGGTCATGAACGGTTAGTTCATGAATATTTTTCTGAAAATCCCACCTACATTGATGATATTTTTTGGCGTAGGTTTCGTATGAGGAGGGATTTATTTTTGCGGATCGTGGAAGCTGTCGGAAATCACTCCGACTATTTTCGTCAAACTCTTAATGTGATTGGTTTCCCTAGTCTTTCACCACTTCAAAAATGCACGGCTGCAATACGACAGTTGGCATATAGTTGTTCTGGTGATTTGTTTGATGAATATTTACATCTCGGTGCATCCATTGCCAACTATTGTTTGAAAAAATTTTGACAGTGGGTCGTAGAAGTTTTCGGTCGCAGATATTTGCGAAAACCGACCACTGCCGATGTTCAGCGACTCCACACAATGCACGAAGAACATCATGGCTTTCCAGGGATGCTCGGGAGTGTTGATTGTATGCACTGAGCATGGCGGAATTGTCCAATGGCCTGGAAAGGACAATATACACGAGGTGACCATAGACATCCTACGATTATACTGGAGGTTGTGGTCAGCGCAGATCTATAGATTTGGCACGCCTATTACAAGGTGGCGGGCTCTAACAACGATATAAGAATCGTCTATCTTCAACGACGTATTAACAGGGAGGGTGCCTACAGTTGAATATGTCGTAAATGGTACGACCTACAACCAAGGGTATTATCTGGCAGACGAAATATATCCCAAATGTGTTACATTTGTTAAAACATTTACTTACCCAGGGGATGAAAAAACAAGTTTATTCAAACAAATGCAAGAGTCGGCTAGGAAGGACGTCGAAAGAGCCTTCGGGGTACTCTAGGTGAGATGAGCGATTATACGAGGACCCGCACATTTGTACTACAGGCATCATATGACAAATATAATGTGCGCGTGTATCATATTACACAACATGATCGTTGAAGACGAAGGCTACGCCGTGACAAACTAGACAGGAGAATGAGACTGCCATCAAACGAATGCATCACAGGGAGGCCAATCCGACTTTGTAATGTATATCCAAAGATTCACCGATATTCGTGATCGTGAGCAACATTATCGTCTTCGAACGGATTTAGTAGAGCATCTATGGAACAATTGTGAATAATAATACTGAATTTTATTTTCATGTATTATTATTTTATTTTAAGAAATTATGAACTTTATTTTAATGTATTTTTTATTTTAATGTATTTTTTATTTTAATGTAATATTTTTATTTTAATAAATTATTTTTATTTTAATGAACACTTTTTATTTTAATGAATTTGGGGTAGAAAGTATTAAATGAAGTAGTAGATAAAAGTTGAAGAATTAAAATTAAATTATATTTAGTAAAAAACTGAGTAGGTATCTCGTGGAACTCTTAAAATAACCCTTGAATTACAGATAAAAAAGTTGAGGGACTAAAAACTTAATATTTTAATAAAATAATAATAAAAATTCTGAACAGACTTATCGTAAAATGATTTTAGAGATTCTAAGTTACAAACAGCCTAATTAGGTCTAGCTAAGTTGGTCTCCTATATATATACCTAAGTTGCGTTCTGCTAGTTGGTCTTGTCACTCTATTATGCAGCAAGCAAGAATGACACTAAATAGTTGAACCTTGATTCCATTTTTTACTCTCTAAGTCATGAAATTTAGAATTCTCTGAAACTGTGGCTTAAAATCTAATCACGAAATCCCTTCAAAAAAAAAAATCATTTTCAATCTGATAATTTTCCTTTGAAAACTGACGCTTTATCTATTCAAGAAATAAATTAACCAACAAAAACTCACAACTTTAGTATAATTATCGGCTTAGTTGCTTCATTTTTTCATACGTGAGTCCAGAAAATAAAAATAATACATACGCTACTTGAAATAAAATATTGAAATGATCACAATAATCTAAAAATAAAATACACAACGCATTAAAAAAATAAAAACACACAAATATAAATTGTCTTAGCAACGAATTTGAAATACTTATCCTAATTTTTCAGATAATTTAATGAAACAAAATCATAACACAGAAATTCTCTTGTGATATTTGTTTCAATTTCATTTGCTGTCAAAAAACATGTTAATGGTAACTCAATTTTTTCATTCACATTCGCAAATGAAAGATAAACTTTTTTTACCACACCATTAATAATGGCGTAAATGTTTTCTTTCGTAAAAATTTCCTGAAATTTGTCAACAACTTCATTGAACATCATTGCTTGTGTTTTTGTTAGTTACAAAAAACATAAAAAGCATGACATTAGTAAATTAAATTAGTCTTGAAAATTTAAAATTAATCAATATAAATAATATTAATCTCATTATCCACCAAGAAATGTTTAAACGTTTTGCATTGTTTTTTCTATCATCCTAACTCGAATAATCAAAAATTTATATTTATTATTCTTTTTGTGAGATTTGAAGTTTTTCAATACACCTAAATTACGAACAAAAAGTATTATCAATAATCACTTTTGACATTTTAAAATTTACATTTACATTGAATTTTAAAATGAAATACAAAAAACTAAAAATTATAATAATTTATATTAAAAAACAAAAAGTACCTTGCGATTGTGTAGGAGGAAAAATAATTATTGATTGAATTGAAGCAAAAGATTGAAAATTGTAATAGTTTGAGTGTTATTGTAATAAGTATTCTTAAAAAGAGCCTTTAATAATGTTTTTTTTAATAAATTAAGTAATTAAAATTTAAATTAAGTAATTTTAGTAATAATTAAGTAACAGTTATAGTTATTTAATTTATCATAAAATTAAGTAATCGATCAAAATTAAGTAATCGGTAGCTAAATTAAGAAACGACATTCAAAATTAAGTAACTTTTAAAGATACAATTAAATAATCACTCTTTAAATTAAATAACTCCAATCTTCAATAAAAAAATTTTAAAAATATTTATTGTAATACTACCTTAATAGTTTATATTAAAAAACAAAAGGTGCTTTGTGACAGTGCATGAGAGAAATAATTATTGATTGAATTGAATCACAGTACACAAATCATGAATTGAGTACCCTGCAAGTGGTCTCTTCACCCTAGCCTTTGAATATAAAACTTATAATATTGCTTTACAACCTAAAAAGCACATAGGTAGATATATTTAAAACTAGGTATGCACGTTGTGTTTATGTTAGACATTAATTTAAGATATTAATTAATTATATTAATAAAAATAAATATTTTTAATATTTAAATATTATTAAATATAAATAAAGATAAATAATTATATGAATAATTTTAAAAGTAGTACATAAAATAATTTTAAATTTATAGGTAAATGTAGCATTACATAAAAGTAAAATTTTATTTATATTAATGATAATTAAAAATAAAAAAAAATAATTAACTTTTTTGAATTGATAACAAGAATTATAATATTATATTATTTAATAATTATAATAATTTAGCATTAAAAAGATGGATAAGTATGAAAGTAATGACAAAGGGTCCATTCAGTAGCTCAAAATATGATCGTATTTCCACATTTTTACAAATCTTTTTGTAACATTATCATCAATTACAATCTGGATATGGATATGATTATCACTTCTTTAAAATCCATTTGACTGTTGGTTGTCCTTTCTGATAGGATTACTCACTTTGCGTCGTACAGGTGCGTCTATCACCATTCTCAATAGTTAGGATTAACTTAAAAATTATTATATAGGAGAAATGACTATTTTATTATTATTAACTTGTGGGAATCACGTTGTACGCCGAGGTATATCTATTAAACCTGAATGGAGGGACCAAATGTACAAGTTCCTAAAAGGTGAGAAACGAAAAAGAGAATTCTTTAAATTTCAGTTACAAGAGAGCAAATATCTGAATTTGCTCTGTATTTTGCAGTATATGGGATAGAATTGTATAGAAGGAGGGATTAGACGGTGATACAATTGAATATATCTTTTTTGGTAATTAAAGAATTTATATTTATGTCAAAAAAATAACCGAAAATATAATATTCTGAATGTAATTATTAATCCTGTGTATGTACCTTTATAAATTCAAGAGAAAAATATTATGGAATTGATAGTACACTCAACTTGCACATATGTTTTTCACTCAACTTGAATATTAATTATCAAGTACATAAGCACAAATTTTTAACATTAATAGATTGAAAACTCTGGTAAAGTATATAAATTTATTGAAATAGTGAAAAAATTCCTTATTAATTAAGTAGAGAATCGAAAAAGGGAACGAATTGTTGACTAAAAGAGTCAAAAAAGATGGGAAATATGGACATCAACATATGCAATATAAACCCTTTTGGGCTTTTACATCAAAGTAAGAAGAACATATTCTTATGGGTTAGGACTAAATGCCCTTGTTAGGGGCTGCAGGCCGAAAAAGTCCCAAAAATAAATGGCAATTTCGATTGCAGCCTTGTTATGTCTTAAAAAGTGTATATGCTCTTTAGACCTTAGATTGAGTTGATCAGAGAAAAAGAAAACATAACAATTTTATTGTTTGTAGGTAGGGGCCTTGTTTGGGAAAAAATTAATTTTATAGGTTTCGAATTTGTTTCATATAATTGGACAGACAGGAGCCAAGTTGATCATTTGTCACGTATCAATTTCGCCTACTATATAAGTCTTTGTACGTACGTATACGTGCTTCATATTGCATGTTACATCCAGGAGATGGCATTCATTCATTGTCACGATGTGTTTGTTCATATGAGATTGCAGGAGTAAAAGGCCAAAATAGATTACATAGAACAAAAGTAAGATGATTTTGATGTAGAACAACTTTGCAAGAGAATAAAATTAAAAAAAAAATAGAAAAAGGATAGGTTGAAGAATATCTATGTATCCTTAGTTAAGCACGCAAGAACATTCGCGTATTCTTGATAAAATTCGAAACATAGAATTATGAGGAAATTACACAGAATTCCATTTTAGAAACCATGGAAATGCAAACTTACCGACACTCCCATTCTATTTTCACAAATAGAATATTTGTGAAAATATTTGTAAAATTAACACCCTTTTTATATATTTCTCCCCTCTCTCCTATGTCAATAATTTCTCGTCTCTCTCTCTTTCCGCCACTGCCACGTTACATCTCCAACGAAAGGAGACCCCGACAACTCCGCTGAAAACAAGATCTTATCCTCCCTCTTTCTCCTCCACCATTGCCCTCTCTTTGTCTCTTTGTCATGACCCAAATTCGAGCCATGGCCAGCGTACAAGGCAGACAAAACCAGAGACCCAACCAATCTCGCACAAGTCTCGGACGATCAAATTATCTACCCAATTTGTTTTACCACAACATTTACTAACCAGATTATTAAGCAAGAACTAATGGTAATATTAAACATATAAAATTTAGCACATAACAGAATATAAATTGTTAACCCAATAAATATAAACTTTAGTGAGTATTTGAACTCACAATTTAACAATCAGAACCCCATAACCTGCAGATATCCCGATTGTGGAGCATCTACTAACGCAGAGATATTGGGCCCGAACAAAAGGGCATGCACTACTAAACGGAGATCCTCACTAAGCACGAAAAGCCGAGACAACCTGAAATGCCAACAGAAGAGAGTGAGAAATCTCAGCAAGGGACAACACATAAGTTGTATTGAAAATATTTTCAGAAAAAATACCACATGCACGTATGTATTCATGTAATACTCATATACATGCAGATACTTACTAAGAATAGTTTCGAAAGCCTTATTCAAAATATGTCGCACAGAAGGCAATAACATATAGTCAAGCATCATAAATATTAGATAGATATTGTCACAGAAAGCCAAGTAGTTATCATATTACAAACGGCATGCAAATAATTTAATATTACATATACAAAGCTCAGATAGCCACTACGACATATATGTGGATTACTGCCACCAGACGATATATAATAGTCTCTAAGGCATGTATATGGCTACTGCCATCCCGTAAGGCATATATGTGGCTACTGCCACTAGACGATATATAATAGTTGTTAAGGCATATATATGAATACTATCACTAGACGATATATAATAGTCGTTAAGGCATATATGTGGCTACTGCCACCAGACGGTACATAACAATTATTAAGGCGTATGCAACTGACGGTAGCCATTAAGGTACATATAGCATAAAATAGTCATTAAGGCATATAGAGCAGACTGTAGCCCGTAGGCTTATAATTGCATACAGTAGCCATTAAGACATCTATAGCAGACGGTAACCCGTAGGCTTATAATAGCATATGATAGCTTGTAGGCTTATAATAGCATACGGTAGCCATTAAGGCATATATGTGGTCTACTACCACCAAAAAATATAAATATAAGATATATGATATAAAATATATAATACTATTAAACAAGCAGATGGAATAGTCAATCAATGATAGAAGAGATCACATGATTTTTATGTTATATAATATATTATACAATTTACATATTTTTCTTGGCAGAATCATTATTCGAAATATTTAAAATAAACTGTCATACGATGCAGACAGATAATCAATGAGTATATCTTATCCTATATATATATATATATATATATATATATATTAAAATAGATACTAGCCAAAAACAGATATACAGAAGCAAACAAGCATATAGAACAGATAGATATTTACAGAAATTAAATATAAACCCTAAAGGAGAATACAGAAAAATATGAGTTACCCCAAACTGATTTCCTATCAAGGAATCCTACAGACCAGAATTTTGGTTTACCGAACCCTTAACTGATCTAGATTTCTTGTCAAAATGAGAGCACAACAACAACCAATATAAATTAAGAAAACACAACCTATGTGTCTAGAGTGATATCCAACTCACCTAAATGCCGAGCAAATGATCCGGTTGTGCACCGCTGACAAATGGTCGGTCACCTCTGATTTCAGACGGACTGAAAGCTGACAAATTTATAACGGAATCGAACATGGTACGGTACTATGAAAATACAGAATGTATGAAATGAAAATGTTTGTCAGAAATCCTATTTCGATCAGAAGATCTATCACTCTCATCTCAAAAATCGGACACTTCGTAAAATTAAGATTTGGTCCCTGAACTTTTGAAAAATTACATTTAGACCCCAAGTTATGGAAAAATACAGATCAATCCTCAAAATATTCCAGAATTTTAAATTAGGCCCCAAATATGCAAATTATCAAGTTTACTCATTACAGTAAAAAAAAAAACAAAATCACCCTACTCTTGATTCAAGCCATAAAAAGTGTTTCCAAATTACCTACATTGACTTTAATCAACCTCAGAAACTTGAATCTACAATTTATTTCACCAAAAGAACACAAAATCTCCCAAAAATCGTCCAAAACCAAATCAAACCCTAGCCCACTCAAAAACTCATCCAATCCTTCAAACCAAAGCTTAATCTAGGTATATCTAACCTTGATATATCATTAAAAAAAAAAAACAAGATCTAACTCACATTGCAATATAAATCACCAGAATTCGACCCTAAAGCAAATTTGGCCAAAACTAGTGAATCTGAATTTCAACATGAAAATGAAGCAAAAAAGAGACTAGAAGCTTGATCTTACCTCAAGAGATGCTAAGGAATGGATGAGAATCAATTAGGGAGAGTTTCAGACATATTTGGAGGTGAGAGAGGTGAAAAATAGGTGAGAAAGCCGAGAGGGTCGGGTTGTGTCTTATATAGATTTGCAGGTTGTTAGTCGACTACCCAAAATTGGTAGTCAAATACTAAAGAACACACCCAACTAGTAGACTACAAGGGGTTGATTCCTAACAAATTGATTTCTTCCACTTCTTTCATTCAATCAAAATGAACACCACCGAGATCAAAGCTCTTAAATCACTCCAAAACATCATCAAACATCCAATCATCATCCCAAACACCTAAACATCATCTCGAACATTCAAAGATCATATCAAAATCAAATGAATTGCTACAGAGAACATAGTCGTAATGGACGAGATATTACAGCCTCGGTCTAACTCTATCTATTGCTATCTTCTCCTATATGAAGGGGGAGGTCATCGACATTGCGACGTTAAGGAGGTTTGGCAACAGAGAGATAGTGAACAAGAAGTTGCATCAATCTTGTTGAATTTCTAGAGGAGAAGAGGTGTGCAGCAGCTAAAGAGTATCACGATTACCAAACAAGTTTTGGTTGAGATCGACAATGATGGAGGCTCGGTTATGCCATTGACGATCGTGAAATTGGATCAGTAACGATGACGGTGTTGTTTACAACTGAATATGTAATGGTAGTTATGGTTTCAAAACACTACGTGCAACGCTATTTTTCACATGTGAGGTTTAAAATTACATTTCTTACCCTGAAGCTTTGCAAAATTAAAAATCAACCCTTAAATTTTATACTAGTCCCTAAAATTTGCATAATTCTATATTTGAACATTGAAGTTTCATCAAACTATTATTTTAGTTTTAAGATAAATAAATTCTTATTAAATTAATATGTATAATCAAGTTCGTAAAACTAAATCAATAAATTTTATTTTTTTTAAAAAATAATTACTAATCATATGTGTTGGATAAGTTTGTACACCATTTTTACTCTTACAAACACCTTTTATAAAATGGATTGGAAAAACAAACTTGATACATATTTGAATGCCATTTGTACACCACTTGTATACTGCATGTACACCCTAAATCAATTTAAATTTGAATCAAATCAACTCAAATGAACTAAATAGTTTAAAATTTAATTTGTAAACCATTTGTGCACCATTTGTACACTATTGATGTCATTTGTCCACTATTTGTGAACCAGTTGTATTCCACTTATACACCTCTAGACAAATACCGCGAAAATATATTTTCTTACGAGTTTTGTTTTTCAATTTCTCGCAAGAATTCAATTTCTTGCGAGAAGCTGCCAATTTCTCGTGTGTTGGTTCAGATTTCATCCAATTAGTTTACCTTTGTTGTATTAAACTTGTGAACATTTCCCTAGAATTCTTCTATCGAGATATCTTTGTATCATGGTTGAAAGTAAAAATACTCAAACTAACCCATGATCAACTCTCCCTCTAAAACATAACAAAGCCCTAGTAAGAGGCATACAATGATTAAATTCTTTATCAACATAAAATTCCTAAACAAGCAAAATTTAAAATCCTAAACAAAATAAATTATAAAATAGATACATGTTCTAAATGAAGAGATAAACCATTCATCATCAAATTTGCACTTTTTTTTTAAAGTGTAATATTATCGAATGGTAAATATACAATTTTAGACTTCAATTAACAAAAATACTCACTGTCGAGGTTGGATAGTTCAGTTGATAATCACTCACTTCTAAGACTAAGAGGTATTAGATTCAAACTTTAAGAGCATCCATGTGAGATTTTTTAGAAAATCCAAAATTATAAGGATTGATCTTCCTCTCTGTGAAGCCAATTAAAATGAATAAAAAATTTCTTTAAAAAACATAAATACTCACTGATTTTTCCGCGTAATTCAGTTCAGCTGCAAGATTTTCTTTGAATTTACACTTGACAATTAGCAGTTTCACCGACGTAATGATGCGGTAGTTAAACGTTTTATATTTTTCTGAATAACGTCCAAATTTTCTTTCTTGAATAACGTCCATTCTATTTATTTAGATAAGTATTTATCTCTATTTATGTTTAATAATATTTGACACTAAAAGTATTTATCTCTATTAGTATAACTATTTTTTTCTTTTATCAATAACTTTAAATTAAAAAATTATGATTAGGATAAACTATTATATGAATATTGTTATTGTGTAGTATATCTCTTTTATTATGAATACCTATAGTAGTAATATTTCATTTTACACTTAAAGATTGTGCCTACATGCAACGTATTAATATAATTATATGTAACGTATTAAAAAGCATATTCCACTAAAAAAATTAAGCATATTCAATTAAGTTTTTTATTACATAATTTTATTTTATTTTTTTTATTTTATGCGATGAAAATTGACTAATAAAAAATAAATATATATATTTATATTAAAAAATAATTAAATTGTAAATAAAAAAACATCAATAATGTACAACACACTTATACAGAAGACTAGTTAAATATAAAAGTTTAAATATTATGATTGAAAACTAAAATAATATTTTTTGAATCTGAGATAGATTGAATACCGATAAAAAAATAATTAAAAATCAAAAGATTAAAAACTAAATGAAGCTCAAAATTGTAAATTTATATATAGACAAGTCAAGTGTGAATGCCAAATAAACTATAGGATAGAAAACAAATGAAGACAAAAAAAAAAACTAGTGAACACCAAATAATATTAAATGAATACCGACTAAAAACCAAAATAACATTTCATAAATCTGGGATAAAAAAATTAAGAAATTAAAAATTAATTGAATACTAATTGAAAGCCTATTAAATACGGATTAACTTCATATAGCGCTCTTGTTATTTAATGATATTTCAAATTAATTTTTAAAAAAGAATGAGCATATTAAACACTTTTGGCATACAATGCAAGCCCTACTTTGGAATCATTGCCCAACTAATGGAGATGGGGAAGCCCAATGTGCACTCAATGGGGAATATTCTTATTATGAGTCCATAAATGACATGCAAAAATTAGAGAAGACAGAAAATTCCTCTTAACTTTATTTGGAGACCATTTGTTGATAGCTTTGAGCTTCTTCTTTTTTTCCATACAAAAGGGGAGTCGGAAGTTACCGATAATGGTGTATTCTTGCTGAACGTGACTATGCTGTGAAATGTTATTTTGCTCGATGAGAACTGAGAAAGATGCACTGGGAACCAGCAGCGGGATAAACCCGCGGGGATATCTAAAGCAGCTACAAGGAGACAAAGGTAGATCTCAGACCAAGATCTTGCATGAGATAGAGCTCCTACAGCTAGACCACCTCCCACGAGGTGATAGCTTTGAGCTTTAATTTATTTGAGACTTGATTGACACATGCACCATCTAATGACTCATATGGTACGGAAGAAATTTTACATTTCAAAGGGATTCTCAATAATTTTGATCCCTACATTTTTCATGTTTTTGTCAATGATCAAACATCGATTCATTAATTATTTGTTTTTGCAATATTCCACTTCCTATGGTGTGTTGTCAAGCATGGATTGATTTATTTGTGAAATTTAATACAATAAACAATAGACTAGATTGATTGATATATGACACAATCTTTTAAAACTATAAATTACCTGCCTGCTTTAGGCTTAATACAAACTTTAAATCCTTGATCCGTGCAATTCTAAACTAATATATATTCTTTCAAGGGGGCATTACGGGATAAGGTGTAAATTCACCCCTAAGGTTTGCCTAAAACAACGATTTTGCCTCCATCATATGACTCAACTCAATTGTACCCTTACCTTAATTAAATTGGTTTGAATCAGTTGTGTATGTACTAGTGGCTATTGTGGTGGTTGTGTCTATACTGGTGGTGATGATGGCTGGTTTGATTCAGGATGTTGGTGAGATTGGTTTGAATTAGTTAAAGTAAAGGTGGAGGTTTTCGGTGGTAAACAGAGGTAATTGAGATTGTTGTTGTTGGTGACGGTGAAGGGACGACAACAGTGGAGAGTAGAGAGGCACGATGGTGATGAGAGAGCACTCTCTTCAATATTAACTGATTATATGGGTTTGAAAAAGTTTGTTCAAGTGTCACTAATTAGAGCCATTTAAGCAAACTAATCGAAATTTGATAGAAAAACAGGTTCTGTCTGCCAGTGTGTCATGTCCAAGTGATGGAAGGGTAAACGTAATCCAATTTAATTAACAGTAAGGATACAATTGAGCCGAGTCATACAATGAGGGAAAAATCGTTCTTCAAGACAAACCCTAGGTTAAATTTGCACCTATCTCAATGAATTATTGAACTTTTATGTATTTTTCCTATTTAATCCCCAACTTATTGAAAGCGCCCTAATTAGCCCCTCTCTTGATGTATATTGGTATATAATCCCCCACCTATTAACAGCAAAGACCTACACAAATCTCTATCTCTCTCTCTCACACACACACAACAGATAGTCACATATAGAGCCTCTGGTCAATAAGGATGTAATCGGCATCCAAGCTGCACCAATAGTTGTCTCGAGTAGCTTGCCTCAGAGGAAGGAGAAGTTCGAAACACCAGGACAGGATGCGGGGGTGTTCGTATAAAAGAAAAGCTATACCTAGAGTTAAGAAGAAATAGTCCCATCGGCATTCATGAATCAGAAAAGGCTTCAATTCACCGTTTTCCAGTTTGCCTCTGCAATTAAGATCTCTCTTTTTTTTTTTAAACTATGTATAACTTGCATATTTTTAATTGATAAAAAAATTTGCATATTTTTGGCCCATTTATAATAATTTGTCTATATTTTTTCCTCCCTAATATAGTATATCACAGATACTGAAAAATGCAACTCTACTAATCTAGTTTGATACTGACATGCAAGCAAAAGAATCGTTTTACAAACCAATAATTTGGAATAAAAAATAAAATAAAACAAACGCAAACCCTTTTGTTTTTTGCCATCAAACAACCTCCAAAAAATAGACATGTCACCTTCCGCATCAGGACGGCACATTAGACAACAATAAACACTAACGTTATATTTAATTTAAAAAACAATTTTATGTTTTATTTCAATTTTTAGAAGAATTAAAAACATTTAGAAAATATGGTTGCTAATAAAAAAATAACAAATTTTTCATTTTCATCTCTGTTTTCTAGAAAACAATTAAAAAATTTCTCAACCCCTAAGTTTTTTTTATAGGGAAAAGGCAAAAATTTTTCATTATCATGGCTCAAACCATGTATTGAACCAGGCAAAATTTTAATTAACTTTCCAGGTTTTTTAGCTTTATTATTTAAACTAGATTACAAATTTAATAACACTTTTGAAGGATGTTTTACTAATCTGAAGACACCGAATTTGTTGCCTGAGTTACACTTGTTGTTTTCCCGGCTCTATTCAAGCCAGTGATATTTTTCTTCTTGAAAATCGCATAGAACTAATCACAAATCTGATAGGATCCCAGCAGTTCAATTCAAGAATAATAAAAGATATAACTACTGAGTTTATTGAATATGAAGAAGAAAGATGACAATGAGCAATGACAACTAGGTATTAGAATGACAATGATAGGAATTCGAGAGTCCATCTCTCTCTTAGGCAGAAATTCGAGAATCTACCATTCTCCTAAGCCAAGAGGCCAAAACTGAGACTGATCTAATTCCTTGCTGACTTCTCATTTTCCCCCTCTCCTTATATACTACTACTACTAAGTCTAACAAACTTTTGCCGCCTCAATACTCTAGAATACTCTCTACTAAAACAGAACTAATGACTATATTAATAACTAATTACTACTATTATTCCATTCCAATACTAAACCTATCAAAATCATTGCACTTCAAAGAACTATTTGGCCTGAAGACTGAAAGTGTATGACTGCATGAAATCAAAATCATGTTATAACCAGAAAAAAGAAAAAAAAAATCAAAGTTTCCGATGAATCATCTCGAATGCACAAGGCTCAATTCAGTTTCTTTCCTTTACCCCTCACTGTAAATTGTCTTGAAAGCATCCATTGCTTTACATTGGTGTAAAATGCAAACAGTAAGAAGTGAAAGAAGCAGACTAACATAATCATTGCTTCAAAAATGAAAGGGTACCTCTCAGGAGGATCGGTTGTCAAATATATAATATGAAGAATTAACGAGCAAAGATATAGAACCTTCATCAAAATTGAAAGTGGGGCAGGTGTGGCGTGAGGACGCTTCTTGGATTCTCGTCTTCCGAAGGGAGCAAAGTATAGAAACACGAAGAGCGCAGAGAGCGTGAAATATACTGCGATCAATTTGTCGCGGTGCAGAAGAGGAAACATGGAGAACAATGCATAATGCATTAGTAACATGAACGGATGGCCCAACTCCACGGCCAAAAGTGTCGCAGGCAAAAGAGGCAGCATAATAGACTTCTCATGTACTGCAGATGATAATAATTTAGTTATGCATTACATTTGTAACCAACATATACAACACATATATAAACATGTATTTAAAAAAAAAAAGAAAAGAAAAGATGGTGTTTGCTAACCCTGGAACAAGAACATGTAGAATGCGAAAGAACTGTTCAGCAATGCATAAAGAAAACCTTTGCTGCTTGGATTCAATATTTGCTGAACCATTGAAGGTAGACAAGCTAACACAGTAGTAACTAAGCTAAGCAACCTCAGCGAACTTGTTGGAAATATTCTCTTCCACTTGATGAAAATTGAAGAGGTGCACCAGAAGTTAGATCCTCACATATTCCTCTCTCGAAAGGAGCAAGACGAGAAAGAACCTATATAAAGCACCAAGACAGAACAGAAGAATTAAGGTGAGAAATGAGAAAGTTTGGGAAGAATGAAGACCATTAAGCACTCAAATTTATCCCAATTGATCAAATCTTCCGATAAAATCATTCAGGCACAACACTCAAAATCTTAAAGTTTTTATCTATTACACTCAAAATCAGATTTGAAATCACAGCTCGTCAGCTACTAAGCAAACATAAAAATCACCCAACTGACAAAGAAAGCGTAAAGCACAACTTCTTCCAATGTAGGTAACTACACAAAAAAGGTGACTAATAGATTGAAAAGCAAGTTGTGTTTCAAAATAAAAGTCAGTGGTTAGCACTGCTTTTACCCTCAAAATGGCATCTTTGGAATAGAGATATGGCCACCAAACAACAACAAACGTTCCTAAGACCACCAAACCCAGTTTTAAAACCTCAAGCAGGGGATTGTTACGCCTTAGCCATTTCCCCAAAAGATGGCTGAAAAACGTTGGTGCAAAATATGCACTCATCTGCACAAAAAAGAAGCTGTTATCAAAACATGCAGTAAGCATTGATCATCAAAAGAAAGAAACCATCCAATGAGGATTAGGCATGTAATAAGTGACCTAAACCAGTTTGTCACCCCAACATGGCCCTATGCATATAGAATCTAGCTACAAACAGACAGCAGCAATACATTTGCGGTTATAATATAGAATAAATAGTCAATAATTCATACATAGCATACCGTCAATCACCATAAGCATCTGCTCTAAATCAATAACAAAAAAAAATGTCCCTTTTAAATCAAATAATAGAGTCAAGATCTCCCTGGTGAAATATTCAGATTTGGAAGGACACATTGCAGTGAGAAAAGTACCTGTTTATGGTTGAGGGAAAGACAAAAGAGGACAGAAGCTACAAGATCTTTCCCAGTCAGAATAGCAGCAATAGAGCCTACAGCTAGGCCTAAGCTGATACAGTTATACTGAAACAAGACCATGTAGGGTGAAGAACAAATAAGTATACTTCAACCACTGGGGAAAAAAATGAGAAAAAGAAAGAAAGATGCAAGCAGTAGTCCTTTAAAACCTGAAAATGACCATGGTCGATCAAGATCAAGCATGGGTTGATTAGAATAACTTTACGGTCACTGGAGCAACCAACATAATACACAAAAACAAAGTAAAAGACAGCAGTCAAAACATACTAATGATACACACCCAAGATAGGTTTCATGGCCACTAGAACTGAAGAGGTCAACTGAGTTGGGTTCAAAATATTGAAGAAAAAGACCATGGACATAACTTTGGTAGGCAGTAAGAGGCGGATAATCAAGTCCCCAGTGAGTAAGATCATTTGTAGTGCTGTTGCAGTACCACTCTTTGACCGGCAGATTTAGAGTGATCTACATCCAATGCCGTTGTGCCTCAAAGTCTCCAAACTTTGGTGGGATGCTGGCACCGGAGTACGAGTGAAGGGATACAGCAACTCTCACCAGTAACCCAAATACAGCAACACATACGAACCCAGCTAGAGTGCCTTTTTGTTGACCAAAGAAGAAGCAAACTCCATCATCATCATCTCCACTGCCATCAAAATTCTCCTTGTGATCTATGATCTTCTTTCTACCTTTCTTCTCCATTTGTGTCTATTTTGGAAAATTACAAGCAGAGTGAGCTCAAATTAAGTTATCAAGGTCAAAAAACAAAAAATAAGTTTCACTGTAGGGTTTCTTTGTTGATTAATTATACATTTCATAGAAAGAAAACTACCTGAAAGGCAAACCTAAAAACAAAATTAGATTAGTAAATGCATACCTGAAAGACCTGCAATAGTGCAATGCGGTGGCAGAAGGAGAGCAGCGGACAGTTTGGCTGTAGGGGCGCTGCGGTGGACTAGTGGCCAAGAAGACACAAATTTGGGGAGGAGGGCAGTGTGGCAGTTGGGTCTGTTTTGATGGGTAGGCTACAAAAAAATTACACTATGTTTAGAACCAGTGAATCCAAAATTTAAAATTCATTTATAAATGAATTTAACATAGAATTCATTTGCAAATAAATTATCTTGTTTGGTATGCTATTATTGAAAACATAGAATTCAATTGAATTTCTCATAATCATGTTTGAAACAAATCAAAAATTGAAAATTTATTTCAATCTATTTTCTAATATACCATTCATTATAATAACTTTGGTCAACTTAATTTTCAGCTTTCAGGCAGGACGAAGCAACATCTTTGAAATTGAAAGGTAATAAGATTGGAAGAGTGGAATTCTAGTTCGGAATGAGCAACCCCTTACAAGGGTTATCTTAACAAAATATTCTTATTACTAAACAACAATCTAAAAGATGGAACTCCCTTTCCCAGCATGATTTCAAAGTCGATTTCAAAAAAAAAGCATGATTTCAAAGTCCAATCATGTCTAACTAGAGTTATGATCAGCAAAGAAGTTACATAAGATCGCCAATGCATTATTTATCAAGATACTAAATGTCAAAGGCAGTAAGCATTTCTACTTAACATTGCGACACACAAAAAGCTCTCCATCATGTGTCATTGTTTCAAGTTTATGCAGGAGAAAAATGACAGGACAGTATGTAAATACAATGGATCGAATGAGCAAATACAGAGCGATGAGTCTTGAGAAATTCAGAAATTGTTACGCTTGCAAAATCAAATCGCAACTTTGCCCAGAACCAAACAGAAAATTCAAGAAGATTAGCACTCATGCTAAGAAACTAACCAATTTTTCTGAATGAAGACAGTAAGGAGGTTGTCTGATCGTGACGACGATGGTCGTGACGTGGCAGGGACCGGGTAGGACGGCGGTGATGTGAGCGGTTTAGATGGAGGAAGAAGGAAACAGAAACGACGAAGCATTTGGTCCCCAAGATTTAGTCAGAGGGAGGGATAATTTTGGTATAATGGATAAAGATGAGTGGTAATTTTGGTAAAAATAAATTTCTACAATTTTATAGAATTTATTTAAAAATTTCACTTCCTTTCATAAGAATTAGTTTAATTGTATTGAAATCTATATAATTTAATTTTTAGAATTAAAATTAATATTTGTTTGTCTGTGAAATATAAAAATTTGAGATTGCAAATAAATTTTATAAATGTTGTAGAATTCATTTGTTTTAAATATAGTGTACTTTATATTTTTCAACTTAAATAGTTAACCGGTTCTTTACAAACCGGCCAAGTTTTCAATTTTATGTTCAACCGGCCTATTGGTCATAACATATTATAGTCTTTTAGTTCCATAAAGATATGTCAAATTTTATTTTTAGTTTGTTCTAAATTATAAATTTATTTTCTTTTAATACTAATAATTATGTCAATTGTATAATATTGTATTTACTTAAATATATAGAGCTCGTTCGGCATAGACAATATATAACATTTTATGGACAATATATAGTATATAACATTTTGTTAAAAGACATATTATCTCTATAATTTTTTACTATTCACTTATCACTAATCATTAGAAAATGTTATATATGATATGTTATATGTTGTTATGTCAAATGATCCCATAGTAAATTGTTATTAATTACTCATTGAATTACTATAAAAATATTTTTGAAAATTTCTATTAAAATTAATAACTCTAACTAATTTTCTTAATTTTTGTGAAAAAATATTGTGGCATCTCTTTATAGAAATGAAAGAGTAATATATATATATATATATATATATATATATATATTGTATAATTAATTTTCTTAAAAATTATAATATTTTTCTTTTTTTATTATGTAATTATTATGAATCATTAAAAAAAATACAAAATCTACAAAACATAAAACATGCTCCTCCCAAACAGGCCCATTGTAATTTCGGTCTTCGGAATAGAACGTGGCTACGACTCCGACCGGTTTATTGTTGATTAGTTGATTTTTCTGTAAAACCGGTCGGTCTGCTCCGGTTTTAAGAATATTGAGCGGAAGGACTGAGGTTTGAGATAGGTAGAGAGTACGTTAAAAGCAAATGGTATTATCCCAATGGTTTCATGTAAGACTGCACAGACAGCAAAAACTGACCGAAATGAATTTTCAAATCGAACCGATATTGATTTCATTGGTCGGTTTTGATATTTTAAGAAATTTTGTCCATTGAATTATTTTATTTAATTTTTTAAATGAGGAAATTGCACAAATTGCCATTTATTGAACTTCAATTTTTCAATTTTATCAACACTCCCAATCTTTTTTCAAACACAAAAGATTAGAAAAGCAAATTGTGGAAATACCAGCCTATTTGTCTATTTTGTCGCGAAGCCCTCGCTCTTTTTCTCTTTTTGTTTTTCATTTTCTCGTCCCTCCTTTATCTTTACATATGGTTGCAATTGAGTAGAGCCGAATCAGAGTTTTGAGGTGTACAAAATTTTTAAAAATTAGAAATTAGTCCCTAAAAGTTAGCAAACATTCCCTAAATTTAGTTAAAATTTTTATTTGTGCACTAGTTGTGTACTTTGTTTACAAGATTTTTTCCACCTGTGAACTAAACCAGTTTAAATTAAATTCGTAAATAATTCATAAACTATTTGTGCACGGGTTTTACAATAGTTTATTTCAAAAAAATATTAAATTTAAATCAAATCAACTCAAACAATTTAAATCAGTTGAAATTTGATTTGTAAACAATTTGTGCACCGTTAGCATACTAGCTTTAAGCTATTTGTGCGCCTCTAGACAAAGTTGCGAAAATATCTTTTCCGCAATATTTCTTCTATTGCTCACAAGAAATCAAAATCTCACGAGAGGCTGCCAATGTTTCGCGTGTGGATTTAGATCCTGGTAATTGTGCAATTAGTTTAGGCATGATCCGTAGTTTTAGAAATAGTTTGTGCACTTGGTATTTTTTAAATGTTGGCATATTAACACAAGCATAAAAGTGAACATTTCCCTTTTGAACTAGTTAATTGATCAATTTGCCAATTATTCAACCTCTAGTACTCTCTATATGATTTATTTATAAAATATTTAAATAGAGAGCTAAATAAAGAGTATTACACAAGTTTCAAGATAAGTTAAAATAAAACATAATATTTCAAAGGGTATGATGGAAAGCATTTCTGAGTAATCATACTTTTAATCAAACCATAACAACCCAACTCAAAAAACTAACCTAAACCCACCTCTCTTCCCATCACCACCATCACCGAAATCAAACTTTACAAAACAAACCCGTAAAAACACAACATTAAACACCATGACCACCATATACACTTCTCAAATCAATTCCAAAATCCATTGCTCTAATTTTTTGGGTGTTTGTGAATTTAAATT
>CAODLS010115271.1:0-64802 GCA_948243855.1 Flueggea neowawraea | reverse complement strand
TTGGCCCGGTACATGATTGGATTATGAATCAATGGCAGAGTCCACGATCATTATACGTGGGAGAGTGGCATAGACCACACCACGATTTCCTATGGTCTCATGGTAAGAAAATTATGTTTTTAGGAAAACATGATACTATTGGTAGTATTTCACCAATGTGTATGTGTTTTCTTTTGTTGTAAACGTTTTCAAGACGTTTTCATGGCAACTATACTATGTAGATAGTGTGTATATATGTATACCTGTCGTATACCACATGTGATAGTTTACAAATGGTTTTCAAACCAGTCTTTGTGAGGCACGTATGAGACGATCCGTAGTGTTGTCCCTCACTGGGGTCTGACCCTTTTTTTTCTGTGTTGCCTTGTTTCCATTTTACAAATTGACTGGACTCGGCAGCATTTTGCATCTACGCCCATAAGACGTTGACGTTTTAGTTAGTAGCGCCTCTTGGCCGGGCTATTTCATTTGTATTAGAGCTTCACATCTGAGATGTTGTTGGGTTATGAGGTATGTGTTTTGATTTTGTATACTGATTTGCGACTAGTTCGCTTTGTAAATGTTTTGCATATATTATATTTTGCTAAATATTATTTCATATAAATGTATATGATTTTTCCTCCAATGTTTTATCGAAAATGTTTTATGAATAAATGAATGGCTAGAGTTTCTGATTCTATGAGGCTTGTACGAGATGGGGGGCTCCTATAGACGGTTCACCTTGTACGCCAGTCATGGTCCGAAAACGGGTCGTGACAAAGGTGGTATCAGAGCACTATATTTTGTAAGTCTAAGGCAATTATGTAGTCTGATACCAAAGGTGGTATCAGAGCCTAGGTTTTTATAAGTCTGGGGTCGGTGTGGAGTATAGGTATCTTTGATTGAGTCTGTCATATTTGCCTCTGAATATTCTTTGATTTTCATTTGGGTATTGATTTGCATATATTTTTCTTTGTAGATATGGATATAGGTCATGGCAGAGGTCACAGTAGAGGTCGTGGAAGGCCTAGACGTGTACCAGTTAAGGCCGCAGATCAGTCTGTAGTAGGCCATCATGACTCAGCTAGTATGCTTGAGGTTGCAGCACTAGCACTTCAGCCACCACCTGCGGGTCATATGGATTTTTTGAGAGGTTTACTCAGGTTTTGGTACGAGTTGAGGCTTTGTTAGCTGGTCAGGCAGCTGGAGTTTATCCAGTTTTGCTAGTGACTGCAACACCACCTGTTCCTCCACCTTAGTTAGAGATAGTTGTGTCTGCACCTGTTGTGACTCTAGTAGTACCTCAGTCAGATGCTGAGTCTCGTTTGGATAGGTTTATGAAGCTTTCTCGGTCGAGATTTTCGGGGAAGTTGGGAGAGGATGCCCAGGATTTTACTTTCGCGGTTGAGCAATGTTTTGAGGCAATGGAGCTCACCAATGATATGGCGAGGGTTGGATTGGTCTCATTTCTGTTGGACGGTCGAGCCGCTAGATGGTAGCAAGATTGGAGGCTTAAAGGGATATCTTATTGGGAAGAGTTTAAGATTGAGCTCACACTATCTGTTCTTCCTCTGAGTGAGAGGGATAGGAAGGCAAACCAGATCAGTGAGTTTTAGCAGTAGTTTTGTATTACTGTTAGTGAGTATGAGGACTGATTCAGGGATCTGAGTAGATATGCACCTACAGAGGCCCGTAGTGAGGAGGCATTAGCAAGGAAATTCCTAAATGGGTTGATACTCAAGATTATGAGGGTAGTAGCGATGCAGAGGTTGACCATTGTTGCTCAGATTTCAAATGTTGCGAGGGGTATAGAGTATCAGGATGAGAGGCAGTCGAAGGAGCCCAAGAGAGTGAAGATTAAGAGTGTGTTTGAAGGCCAATAGGGTTATGGTCAAAGTAGTCAGTTGGACCAGAGACACATATATTCTTTTGGAGGCTAGAGGATGAGTAAGGAGTCCCAAAGCAGCAGCGTGGTAGAGCCAGCTGTGCTTATCAGTGGTCAGAGTGCTAGAGGCTCATAGGCAGTTTGTGAGACTTGTGGGAGGAGAAACTCTGGTACTTGTGTTAGGGCCGCATGACTTTGTTTTCACTGTAGGCATCCTGGGCACAAGATTGCTAGTTGTCCTCTGAGACGCGAGTCAGGATCGCAATTGGTTTAGTCGGTAGCAGGAGGTTCGGGGCACTGCTAGCACATAGGCTGACAGAGGAGCAGGCCGAGGTACCACTGATTTAGGAGCTCGTAGCCGGAGTGGGCAGGGCAGTGGTCATGGTCAGGCCGCACCGAGCAGCTCTGCTACTGGTGGACAAACCCAAGTTTATCATCTGACACATCAGATGGGTCAGACCTCCAATACCGCAGTGACTGGTACGTTACTCGTCTATGGTATTGCTGCATATAAATTATTTGATTTTGGTGCATCGCATTTGTTTGTCACGCCATATTTTGTCGAGCGAGCAGGGTTAGTTTTGAGTCAATTAGACTATTTGGTAGAAGTATCTTCACCTTTGGATAGTAAGATGCTAACTGAATCTGAAGTCTGAGGTTGTGTGATTGCTATTGAGGGGCCCGAGTTGATAGCTGATTTGATTTTGTTGAACATTTGGGAGTTCGACGTTATACTTAGTATGGATTGGTTTTCGTCTTGGCACACTACCTTAGACTGTTTTGCAAAGAGAGTATGTTTTCGACCGTTAGGTCAGAGTGAATTTTGTTATCAAGGTGAGCGTGACAGCACTGTAAGAAGGTACGACCGTTAGAGCTGAAAACATGATTTGTTGTGGCTGTGAGGCATACCTAAATTTTGTACTTATAGAGTTGGTTAGTTCGGGATTGAAGTTGGAGGACATACATACGGTACAAGAGTTCTCTGATGTATTTTCTAATGAGTTACTGAGACTACCTCCTGAGTGAGAGGTTGAATTCGCTATTGAGATACAGTTTGGTACCGATCCAATATTGATTCCACCATATCGGATGACACTAGCTGAGTTGAAGGAACTGGAGAACCAGTTGAGAGAGTTGCTGGATAAAGAATTTATTAGACCTAGTGTCTCATCTTGGGGTGCTTCAGTATTGTTTGTTAAGAAGAAGGACATGAGCATTCAAATATGTATTGATTACCGATAGTTGAATAAGGTAACAGTGAAGAACCGATATCTGTTGCCAAGAATAGACAATCTATTTGACCAACTGCAGGGAGCACAGTGGTTTTCTAAGATCAATTTGAGATCGGGATATCACCAGCTGAGAGTTAGGGGTAAGGATATTCTGAAGACAGCTTTTCGGACTAGGTATGGACACTATGAGTTCCTAGTGATGTCGTTTGGGTTGACTTACGCACCAGTGGCATTCATAGATATGATGAATAGAGTGTTTAGACCATACTTAGATCGATTTGTTATAGTATTCATCGATGATATTCTGGTGTACTTGAGGAGTAGAGAAGAACACGAGGATCACTTGAGGTCAGTCTTGCAAACTTTGCGGGAGCATCAGTTGTATGCGAAGTTCTCGAAGTGTGAGTTATGACTTGGTCTGGTGGTATTTTTGGGACACGTAGTGTCTAAAGATAAGATCATGGTGGATCCGAAGAAAGTTGAGGCAATACTCTATTGGGAGAGACTTAAGACCGTTATAGAGATATAGAGTTTCCTTGGCATAACTGGGTATTATAGGAGGTTTGTCCATTATTTCTCCAAGATTGCAGCTCATATGACTTGGTTGACGCAAAAGGGAGTTCAATTTGTTTGGTATGATAGGTGCGGGGAGAGTTTTTAGAAGTTCAAGGAACGTTTGACGAGCACACCAGCATTGGTTTTGCCATCGAGTTTTGGAGGGTTTACAGTGTATTATGATGCCTGGAGAGTGGGATTGGATTGTGTGTTGATGCCATACGAAAAAGTGATTGCATATGCCTCGAGACAACTTAAGAGGCATGAGCAAAATTATCTGACACATGACATAGATTTAGCGGCAGTTGTATTTACACTTAAGATCTAGATGCATTACTTATATGGACAGACTTTTGAGATCTTTACGGAAGATAAGAGTATGAAGTATATTTTTGGACAATGGGACCTGAACTTGAGGCAGAGATATTATCTAGAGTTGCTAAATGATTATGATTGTACTATATCATATCATCCTAGTAAGGTGAACATCGTGGTTGATGTCTTGAGTAGGAAGTCGATGGGAATTTTAGCTCACATCGCAGTGGAGAGGCGACCAACGGTGTCTGAGTTGCAAAAATTGATGGAAGACGAAGTGGAATTGCAATTTGATGACTCTGGTGTTTTGTTTGGTCACATTGAGATGAGGCCTATTTTGTTGGATCAGATTCAAGACTTTCAGAAAGAGAATTCTGAGATGCAGAGTCTGATCGACAAAGTTATATCATCTAGTGTACCTGGATTTAGTGTTGATGATTCGAGAATGTTATGGTTTGGGTTGCGGTTGTGCGTACCATCTTCTGGTGGATTACATGAGAAGATTATGACTGAAGGCCACAACTCCACATATTCTGTACATCTAGGGTACATTAAGATGTATCAAGATCTTCTAGGGTCCTATTGGTGGCCAGGAATGAAGAAGGATATAACTGATTTTGTTAGCCGGTGTTTGACCTGTCAGCAAGTTAAATTTGAACATCAGTGTCCTTCTGGATTGTTACAACAATTGCCTCTTTCGGAGTGGAAGTGGGATCGTATCACGATGGATTTTGTGGTTGGATTACTGAGGACATCTTCAGGATATGATTCTATTTGGGTGATCATGGACTGATTGACAAAATCGACACATTTTCTACATGTTAAGATGACATATAGAGCAGTACGATTGGCAAAGTTATACGTTAATCAAATTATATGTTTATATGGAGCACCAGTCTCTATACTGTCGGACAAAGGGCCTCAGTTTACGCTATAGTTTTGGCTTAAACAACAGGAGGAGTTAGGTACTCGATTCAATTTCAGTACGACATTTCATCTGCAGATTGATGGTCAGTCTGAACGTACGATTCAGACTTTAGAAAATATGTTGAGAGCGTGCGATATGGATTTTGGTGGGAGTTGGGATTCTCAGTTACCATTGGTTGAATTTGTGTACAATAACTTGTACTATTCGAGTATCGGGATGGCCCCTTACGAGGCATTATATGGTAGGAATGTAGATCTCCCTTATGTTGAGCAGAGGCCAGAGAGAGTCACTGAGACTAGATATTATTTTGGAGACTACTGAGAAAGTCAAGATGATCCAGCAGAGGATCCAGACTACTTATAGTCGACAAAAGAGTTACGCAGACCCAAAGCGTAAGCATCTAGAATTTGAAATTGGAGACCAATTTCTCAAGATATCACCGATAAAGGGTGTGATGAGATTTAGGAAGAATGGCAAGTTGAGCCCGAGATACATTGGTCGATTTGAGATCATTAGCCGTGTAGGGTCTGTTGCGTATGAGTTGGCATTGCCGCCTCAATTTTTTTTTGTTTATCTGGTGTTCCATATATCACTTTTGAGGAAGTATGTTCCTGATATATCTCATGTTCTGGCACCTCAGTCTGTTGAGATCCGATCTGATTTATCTTACGAGGAGGATCCCGTAAGGATTGTTGATCGGCAAGTTAGGAGGTTGCAAAACAAGGAGATAGAGTCAGTAAGATGATATGGAGACATCATTCTATTGAGGAGGCTTCATGGGAGTCTGAAGATGAGATGCAGCGCAAATATCCTCATTTTTTTGACTGATTCTTAGGTCAATGCTTTCATTTTTGTCTTTGAATACATATTTCTGCATGATTGAATGGTGGTTAACTAGTTGAGAGTTAGCTGGAAAATTTTGATTCGAGAGATTAGTATTGATCTTAGTATGATTTTATTTGTTTCAAAATTCGAGGACGAATTTCTTTTGAGAGGAGAAGTATGTAATATCCTCTACTGTTGGAATGAGGACAACGTGCGTTCTGTGTGCGTTGGAGATTTTGGAGGTAATCTACGTGCGTAGATGAGGAGTTTTGCATGCATTTATCAACGTCTGAGATTGGTTGTGGAGGTGCCTCAGCACGTTTGCGTGCGTTGGAGAGGTTCAGTGTGCTTGAAACGTTCCTAGAAAGTGCACCGAGAGCGTGAGGAAATAATTGTGTGCGTTGTATATGGTAGAGCGTGCATAGATCTTGGTTCTGAGGATGAGAAATCATCAACTCAGCACTTCTGAGTGTGTTGAGGATGGTACAAACCACGTAGAGGACGGAACTACGTGCGTAGAAAGAGTACTAAGCACATAGATGCATGCCTTCTGGAAGGTTGTGAGTGCAACGTGGCATGTCGGTTGTGTGAGGCTACAAATACCTCCAACTGTTCTTTTCCATCATAACTCACTCTCCACCACTGAAATCACTCTTTGAATCATCTCTTTCCATTTTCTTTGCTTCTCTTGCTTTTCTTTGCTTCCTCTTGGATCTTTAAGGTAAGAATTGCTATTTGATCCTTCCTTTTACTTGATTTTGATCATGAATCATTTGTCTAGGGATTTTGCTAAGATTTAAGGATTGTTCTGACTTTTGTGTTTCTGATGGATTGGAGTTTGTCTAATGTTAGGTTATAATTGATTGAGGTTGAAACCAATAGATTTTAGCTTTGGTTTTGGGATTTTTTGTGGTTGTATGATATGGGTGCAATCCGAGCTAGGTTTGGATTCTCATGCATTTCTGAGTTATTTGAAGTGGGTTTCTGTTATATATTGATGAATATGAGTTAGAGATACCATAATCATGGTTGGTTTGGATGGATTTGATGATTTTTACCTGAAGGTATAATTGATCAGAGATTGAGAATGTTGATTCTCAATGATTATGATATGTTTTGAGGCAGAGGATGTTAGATTCATGTTTTTTAGGATGTTTAGAGAACTTGAAAGTGTTCGGACAGTTGGGAATAGCTCGTTCGAGAGTTTGGCAGATGCATTGCATTGTACTCATGCATTCGGTAAGGCCACAGTACCATATTTGATGAATATTATGTTGTATTTGCTACAACATCTTGTGCTTGTCAGTACCAGCAGCCACTCACCAGCGGTATTTGATTGGATTCCTAGAGCTTGGGACATCCTTGTGAGTGGATAACAGCTTCAGATACATAGGTTGTGTCTCGAAACTGTATAGTTTATTTTTTATATGTATATCAGATACTTGTGGACTTGACTAATCTAAGGATTGGTTAATTATATGAAAATGATTATAAATATTCACATTTTTTTTTTTTGAGGAAAGTTATATATATACATTGATATATATGTTTTCCACATGTTTTGATGATGAGATATGCATGATTTTGATTATGTTTTTGATTGTGGGACACCTTCGCTACTTGGTACGTAGCCTTTGGTATACTAATGCATGTTGTGACCTAGCTATCAAGGTAGACGATATCCATGTTACCCTGGCCCGGTACATGATTGGATTATGGATCAGTGACAGAGTTCATGATCATTCTACGGTGGGAGAGTGGCATAGACCACACCACAATTTTCTATGGTCTCATGATAAGAAAATTATGTTTTCATGAAAACATTATACTATTGGTAGTATTTCACTAACGTGTATGTGTTTGTTTTTGGTGTAAACGTTTTCAAGATGTTTTCATGGCAACTATACTATATAGATAGTGTGTATATATGTATACATGTTGTATAGTTATATGATAGTTTACAAATGGTTTTCAAATCAGTCTTTGTAAGGCACATATGAGGCGATATGGAGTGTTGTCCCTCACTGGGGTTTGACCCCTTTGTTTTTTTTCTGTGTTGCCTTGTTTCCATTTTACAGATTGACTGAACTTAGCAGTATTTTGCATCCACGCCCAGTGAGACGTTGAAGTTTTGATTAGTAGTGCTGCTTCGCCGGGCTATTTTATTTGTATTAGAACTTCACATTCGAGATGTTGTTGGGTTATAGGGTCTATGTTTTGATTTTGTATACTGATTTGTGATTAGTTCGCTTTGTAAATGTTTTGCATATATATATTTTGCTAAATATTATTTCATATAAATGTATATGATTTTTCCTCCAATGTTTTACCTAAAATGTTTTATGAATAAATGAATTGGTAGAGTTTCTGATTCTATGAGGTTTATGCGAGATGGACCGGCTTCCCATAGACGGTTCGTCTCGTACGTCGGTCATGGTCCAAAAACAGGTCGTGACATAAATGTTCAATATAAACTATGAATCAATCGAACAGACAAAAAGATCAAATCCATCTCATTCCAAAATAACTGGAACTAGTGGATTGTTAAAGTTAAATACAATAACACGTGAGAACCAGCTAATTGCTAATGTTTAATGAATATAATCATTACACATGAATTTAATTGATGATATAATAATGGATTTATACATTACACCTTACAGAGGATCTACTCATTACGTCCAGCATCGTGGAATCCACGTTCAACATTAGCATCGTGAAATCATTAAACAATATCACATTAGCAGAACTCAAGTAACGTGGAAATCCATGCTTAGTTACAAGTAGAAGCTTTACAGGTGAAGGAAGGCGCTCGTGATCTTTTTATTGTATGGTCTTTTTATTAGCTTTACAGGAAGTCAATGAAAATATTGAGCTAAGATGGAAGAAAATTATGTGGTCTTTTTATTTATAAAAGTATAAAAAATATCATTCAAAGCATGTAAAAGTCATTATTTATAAAAATTTATGATTTTTTGAATATGAGTATATTTTTATAGACTCTTTAAAAGTCCTAATTGAATACTTTTAATTTTTGTAGACTTTTTTTAAGTTTATAAAAATCATAATCCAGCACTCAAACTTTTAAAGAGTCTTTGAAAATCATAATTCAATATCATATGACTTTTTAAGTCTATAAAAGTTATTAAAATCATAATCTAATACACCACCTCAATACACCTAAATTTTTAAAGAGTTTTTTAAAGTTATAATCCAACACCCCATGACTTTTTAAGTTTACAAAAGTCATTAAAAATTATAATCTAATACACTCCTAAAGTTTTTGGCATTTGTCAAAAATCCAACCCATTAGAGTTATTTTTGGACCACAGAAAAAGTTTTTGTAAATGATTTTTTGACACTAGACATAGTAATATTAGGTGAACAAAGTGAAAGTAGAATCATTAAGACAAAACAAAAAACTGAAAGTACAATCAACATTATATACTTGTTAGCTATTCCAAAAATCTATTTATAAATCCATAATATAATATAGAAGTAGAGAAATTTTCCTCTGCAATTACCAAGTGGCTTGCTATAATATTGACATATATTTTTTATAATGTTAAAACCTTTTCATATCAAAAAATGAAATATAGTAGTAATAAATCATTTCCTCTAACACATTTGAATTAGCTTGCATGAAGCAAAAAATTGGCTTCTTTTCATGCTTGGTCAAATCTCCTTAACTATTTGGGCGTGTCCTTTATCTCTTTAGTTTTTTTTTGGGAGTTGATGACAAAAAATGAGAGAGAGAGATCGACGGAGATTGAGAAAGAGGTGGCGGTAGAGATCGCAAATGGAGAGGCGTCGTTGAGTCAGATCAGGCATGAGGTGTGACCGTGAACAAATCAGATGAAGCTGTATGGCGGCGACAACTCTTCTAAAGTGAAGAGAGTTGTCATCGTCAGCGGCTAATATTTCAAACCCCGGCCAAACTGCCCTTGGATATGTTAATATATAATTATGTTTCCAATATTTGAAATTTTAGCAAATTACAATTCAGTTACTAAATTTACAATCAACACCCTAGAATCGTTTTTAATTTACATTTGTTCACAAATTGTACACCATTTGTACACTAGTTGTATACTTTTTACACCATTTGTACACTTTGGTAACTGTTTATATGAATATCAAATATAACTCTAAGCTAACTTGGTTTAAAATAATACTCCCTCCATCCCAATTTGATAGGCATATTTTTTATTTTGAATGTCCTAAAATATAGGCAAATTTTTTTTTTTTTGTTATATTTATTATTAACGAAGTTATAAGTTTACTCTTATTTAATTTTTCTTTTAACTAATTCATTAATTACAAATACAATTAGTCAAATAGTATAAATAGAAAATCATATAGAATTAAATGATTTTAGCTACTAAAACTACTATTTCTTAATTCCCGTGAAAAGTAGTTAGTGTTTATCAAATTGAAACGGAGGGAGTATTAAATTGAATGAAATCAATTCAAATGAACTAAATTAGCAGAAAATTTAATTTGTATGACATTTGTATACTATTTGTACACTGGCATACACTACACCATTTGTACACTAGTGATGCACAACTCGTACACCTCAGTGGATATAAGTTGCAAAAATATATTTTCTCGCAGTAGTTCTTTAACTTCTTGCGAGAACTCAATTTCTCACTATAGGTTGGTCATTTCTCCCTAATGGCCCCAAATGCTGTTATTTTTGCAAATAGTTTTCTCCTTGATGATAATTTTGAAAATAATTTTAGTGACATGTTAACTTTGCAAGGTTGGCATTTTAATGTTGCACACTTCCTTTAATGGAGTTACTCCTACAATTTAGCATTTAGCACATAGCCGAAATACTGAAATGTTGGACCAGATTGGTTAATTTTAGTTTATTGCGAATGAAATGTTGGCACCATTCTTCACATATATAACACATTGAGCCAATTACATACTACTACGTTAGAAAAAAATATTTACAGATGTGATATTCCGTTTTAATTTCTTTTTTCAGTTTTCATTTGATTTTTAATTTTTTTTAGTATTTAACTCATTTTTTGATTTTTAATATTTACAGATGTGATGTTCCGTTTTAATTTCCTTTTTTTGATTTTCAATTTTTTTTGTTCTTATTCAATTTTCAATTTTTGTTTGTTTAGAAATGGACTCTCTCATTTTGTTTTGTTTTTACATCTACTGTCCATTGTTTATGTTGAAAAAGAAAGGTAAAACAATAACAAAACCAATAAAAAAAAGCACATAGTAACTATCTTTAACAAAAAAATAGAATAAAATAAAATGTAATCGCTTCCACCGAAAAAAATTGTGGGCCTCACAAGTTTGGAACAATGTTGCAATACATGTAATTATTTATCTGAACATGGCATCATAAAAATATAAATAAAAAATAGACGTGTGGTAAAAACTAGAAGGATGACGAGAGTAAGATTTCAAAAACATGTGGACAATATTTCAGAAATAAGGAAACTAAAACTGGAAAGTCAAAAACATAATCCTATACTTGTAAATACTTTTCTCAAAACATGGCTTAGGGCGTAATTTTGTCTCACACATTTGAATTAGCTTGGATAGAGCAACAAAATTGGCTTCTTTTCATGCTTGACGAAATCTCCTCAACAATTTGGGCGTATCTTTTAGCTTTTTATTTTTTTTATTTAATCTGTAATTTTTTAGTTCGGAGATGATCAGTACCGATAAGCTATTAGGCTATTGATTTGCCCATACTTTAGCTTTTGACTTTTGAAGTTTTAAAGGTATAATTAGACCTCCTAAGAATATGCCATGGATGATCATATTGCAAACTTCTATGCTTCTCAACGCATGCTGGCTTTCATCTCTGCGTCTTTCATGCATCTCTGCTTGCATAGCTTTTATACTTCGAAACATATGCTGTTAATGCAATCATTTTTTTGTTCTTTTGAACTTTAAAGCAATCATATTGGCTTCATAATTATCTTCTTTAATTCGTTCTCTTTTTATTTTCATATTATGAAAAATAATTTTTAAATTTAGGTATACTCTAATTAATAAATAGATTTTTATATTTTTTGAATGTAATATACACATTCTTGAAAGTTGTTTTTGACGGATGAAGTAAAACAGAAGTGAAATTTTATAAAAATACCCTCCTTTAAAGCCATTCCAAACGGATTTCCAGTTCTCTCTCTCACAGAATTGTTTCTCTCTTTAACTTCTCCTCTCCCAATCAAAACACTAAACCCTAATTGCAATCTCTTACAGCCCCCCTCTCTCTGTCTTAGCCGCTCTCTTCTCACTCTTTCACCACCTCGTCGTTCCTTTCTCTCTCCTCGCATCCTCTCCTCACAAGTACCGTCGATGCTCACAATCTTTCCTCCACTTCTCCAGCCGCTGCTCATCGACGCGACTCGAAATCAACCCTCATGAAGAGAGAAAGATAGTAGACAGAGAGAAGAGGGAGAGGAAGAGAGAGAAGAGAAAGGGGAGGAAAGACGACGTCGATTGGGGTAGGTGAAGAACGAGGCAAATCTGGCGAAAACAAAGAAGATTTGGGCATGGTCTCTAATCAAACTTTCTTTCCTTGTTTTGATTTTTTGTTTTCAAAGATCAATTTTTTTGAATAAACTTACAGATTTGGGCGTGGGAGAGGTTTGTAGATTTGAACCTTAGGGTTGAAAATCTAAGGTTGATTGTAGATTCATCCAAAGAGGGTTTTAATTGGCACCCTTATTGTAGGTCCTTGAAAAATGGGAACTTTGCAAAGTTTTATGGCAAAAATGAAATGTTGGTGCCAGTTGATTCTGGTCTTGATGAAGAACTGGAGTCGTTTGCTCGATGCTTGAGAGTGTCTCCACTAGTGGGACTTTACTTTGTGGTTGATTCTCGTCAAGGAAGTCATCTAGAGATACATTTCATATGTCTGCATCTGCTTTGCTGTTGCAAATTTCACCTCTCTTCCAACTGTGATGTCTTAGGCGCATGAGCTGAGAAGATTTGTTAGAACTGATTTTTCTTTAATACTTATAATCCTAGCTTGTAATTAACTTCCAGAATGGAAGTGGTTCATCGACCACACTGAAATATCATGTACGTTGCATTTCACTTTGCTCAAAGTTTTTTTTATTTAGGATTGGAATGTCACTCATTTTGCTTGTCAACATTCCCACCAAAAATCTTCTACATTGTATCGGCATTGAAAGTTACGGATTAGTGCTTGATATGGTAGGATCATTTGTTAGGACGAGACTAGCGGTGTTGATATTATTAGTTGTGTACTGCTGTTGAAACTGGTGCTGTTGTTGTTGTTGATTGTTTCTTGATAGATTTCTTCAGCTTGATCTCACCATTAGCCATGGATAGCCATTGATAGATTTCAGTTCGATATTGGTTGAGAAGTTTTTCTGTTTGGGTTGAGCTTCGATTTTGTTATTGAGATTTGATTTGTTGTTTTGTTAGATTGTTAATTTGCTGAGTTTTTCTCTGATTTTTCAACTTGTGGCAAAGGTTGAATTGTTCTTTGTTATATTGTTAATTTGTTTGACAAGATTTTCTCAATTCCGAATTTGTTAATTTGATTTAATTGATTCCGAGTGTTTCTCTGATTTGTAGTTGTTAAAGAAAATGAGAAGAGATGAGAAGTAAAATGTACCAGGGCATTTTTATCCTTAAAATTTTATTCAAACAAAAAAATAGAATATATCAACAACATATTAATAGAATATTAATATATTACTAATAACTTTTGACATTAAGGATATGTATATAACATTTTAAAAATACGATGACCGACTTACTAATTAGACTATATCTTAAGGAATTAAAAAAAATTTCTTCTTATTATCCTAAATGAAATTTGATTGGCAAAATGTTTGGAGTGACTATAACTGGAGAAGGTAATACTTGGAGACAGAGGCGAAGCCAAAAAATATTTATAAGGTGGGCACAAAAAAACAATACTACGAACATATAATGTAGAATGTAAAACGTTATAAATTAAGTAAATTAACTAATTTTAAGTATCCTCACTCGATCTGGAATTGAAATCTGAAATTACAATCCGCTTTTCATAATTCAAGTGTATAATTTACCTTCCACTTTCACAAAACTTCTGTCCTTTTTTTGAAGTATATATTAATGTGTTCTGTTGTAGAGATTTTTCAACTGTCTCTTTCAGAAAAAAATGATATTAATAAGAATTTATAAATTATTTATGATTTTAAAAATAAAATAAAAATTATAATTTTTATTTACAAGCTCTCATGATAATAGTGAATTATAGTTATATAATTTACATCATTGTATTACTAAATAAGCCATAAGAATTGACTATCAATTATTTAGTCACATATTTTTTTATCAGTCACTTATTTATTTTCACTGAAAATTTAACTGTTATTTCTTAGTGTTAAGATGATTTTATTACTAATGGGTCAAAAGCCAATAAATATTTAGTTATATAGCTAATCTTCATAATGATTTTAGTAGAAAAAAATTACTATGTATTGTTCGTTGGAAATTAGCAAAATTATTGCTATAATTATCAACCTAAAAATGAATGATGGATATCCTTGGTAAAATCACCTATTTCATACTAAGATCATTAATTTATAATTGATCTATAAACTTTTCACTAGTATAATAATTGGACTCTAATAGATTTAGGTTAATTTAACATAAAATTAAACAACAATCTAAAAAAGAAAAAACAATATAATTAATAAAGTAATTTAAGGTAAGTGCAATATCATAATTGGTGAATAAGGTGGTCAATACTTTAAAATGTGAAGAAGAAAATAGTGTATTAAAATAAAAATTATTAGTTTTTGTTTTCTAATTTTTCGGGATTTTTACAGAAAGATAATGCGGCTTTTTAGCATCCCAAGGAATTTACAATTTTCACAAACAAAGAAATATGTTTAATTAGATCTAATTTTAGTCAAACGACTTAAGTGAGAAAAGGAACTAAACTCACTATGGGTAGATTTTGCTCCTTGTTGACAATTTGCGAAGACACAATGACTTTTATTTAAAAACATATAACATGTAAGTATAGAAGAAGAAATTGGAAGGAAATACTGAAAATCGACGGTTAAGAGAGATGGGTACACTATGTAGTGTAATGAGTGTAATGTAAAAGGGCCATTTGCTTTGATGTCTCTTGTGTCTTTTATAGGCGTACTTTTTTCCCTGAAAAAAATTCGTCTATTGGATTATTACTTGCAGAAAAACTTCCCACCTAGAACTCGATCTTTGCCCTCTTGGGGATATCTAAGAAAATTTTGATAATCTACATGTGGCCTTTAATAAAAATATCTCTCGTAACTAACATGATCATGACAAGACTAAAACCACCTAGAAAATCTCCCTGTTTAGATTATTCAATGTGGCCTATTTTGCAGGAAACCACCATATTCACTTTACTGTGCAGGAGAGCTTATTTTGTTAAGCCGGAATCCTTGTAGGATTTAATGGGCATTGATTATGAACTCAGGTTGTTGTCACAACAGCCCCAGGCTATTATTTGATCTGGCCCCATGAACCCGGATCATAAATATTTTGCGGTAGACACTATCTAAAGAAAATGAAAAGAGTATGGTGGTCAATTGCCCACCATCTATTATGAGTAGCTTCACCCCTGCTTGGAGAATAATGATTTGAGTGGAGTTAAATTTTCTTTTTTACTTTATTCAAATTAAATTATAAAATTTATTTATTTACCGTTGTGTTTTTTAAAAAAAAAATGGGAAGTTTTCCTATTCTACTAGAGTTAGATTTTAGAAAAAAAAAATCTTTTGCATAACTATTTTTCTTTCACTATTTGAACATATTTTTCAAAACACATTTTCATTTGACAGAGACAATTTTATCAATTGAAAGTTTAGTTGAAAGAAATATTCTGTACAAATTATGAATACTTTTAATTTTTTTAGATTAATAATACATAGATATTCATAGGGATGATAATTCGTGTTAGTCGCGTCGTAATCATGTCATGTTGTTTACATATCACATATCGTTATACATTACATAAATATTACAAAAATTGAATTCGTGTCGTATCGTAATAGTGTACTCACAAATCGTGTTATCGTATCAGAAATTAACAGCTCTAGATATTCACAAGTAGCTCAACCTTAAGCCAAAAATTCTGCCTAGGGCATGATCCAGCAATCAACTCAAGAACCAATAAAGACAAAGAACTTGCGAACAAAAATTTGAAGAGCCAAAGTGACCACAAACGATCGAGACCAAAACTGATTGTCTAGTCATTATTTTATCGGACTTGAATGTCCCGCGAGAAGTAATGAATATGGTGGGAAAGGTACCCTACATTGTCGACCAAAAAAACGAAGAGTACCCTACATTAAATGGAAAAGGTCCGGTTTTTTAATTTTCCCTGAACTAGTCAGAATGTATATATAGGTTCACATAGACACATACAATGAACATATTAAAACATTACAGTCCCTCACAATATTCCTTGCCTTTTTCCCACATGTGTGCTCAGATGCATTACAACGTAACCACAAAAAAATTAGTCATTTTTTCTTGAAATTTTATTCTTCTAGATTAAATGATTTAGGAATATTATTCATCATCTTGTTAACCGACATTGCACATCTCAATTTTTTGGACTACAACTGAGAACTAAAAATTTTGCCGATAATAGTACTTATTTTAAACTCTTAAAATTTAAGTAGAAATGAGAATAAAGAAAACCAAAAAATTGCATTTTTTATAGATATTTTTATGACGTTTGAATTCAAAATTTAGCGTTTGCTTGTTAGTTGATAGGTCCCTCATGGGTTTAAAGATCGCCTATTATATAATGTCCATTTTGAACGTCTAATATAAAGGAGAAAAGTTTTCTTTTTGTTTTTGGGATTGGTTCATTGAAGCAGATACTGAATGGAAAAGGTATGACTAAAACCTAGGGTCAGTTTCCAATTTTTTAATTGGACAATCTAATGTTGAAGAAAACGTATTGCGATACAACTTTTTACAGTGTCAGGTAAATGGAGCTTTCTTCAACTTTTTCGCCCAGAAAAAGAAAAAAAGATGAATGATCCACACCTATACCGCTTGAAGAAGGCACTACGCCACCAAAATCTTTCGCAAAGAGTTACCATATCCATTCATTCATACTTCTGTCTATCATACCTTAAAGAAGTGGAATATTTACGTAGTGAAGGAAGAACCTTGCAAAAGTACACAGCATGTTAGATTGATCTCATCCTAAAACCCTAAACATTAATTAAACTAAAAGTGAGAACAGAATCAGCACCAAAGCTACAGTTCTATTGCCTAAAAATACAAAACAAAACACATAGAAATAAACATTAACCAGAGTCCTTAGTAGTAGCTACAATACGCTATATATTGCTGCCACCAGATGGCTTCTTTTTTCCTTTTTTTGACCATGGCATGACACCGAAGCCCGAGTGATCTTAATCTTCTGCAGGAGTTGCGACTAGATCAACACGAGTACCAATGTCGTATGAGATGAATTATTCATGCTAGGAATGGCACATAACTATGCAGAGGCTAGCTCAGAACCTGGCAGCTTCGGTTGGCGAAACGCCAAGAAAATGAGAGCGATCATGATCAAACCTGGAACCAAGAGAAGAAGTAAAGGTGGTGGAGGGAGTGGTGGCAGAACTAATGGCAGCACTAGAAGGAAAACAGTGAACCCAACCATAAGCATGATTGCGGATACGGCTGGTCGACTAGATCTCGTGATCATCCAAATGCAACACCATCCATCAACTCCTACTTGGTTAATGAAGCTCATCAATTGTGTTCCTCGTTCTCCTCCATTAACACGAGTAGAGAAGGTTTGGAAGAGGAACTCATGCGTAGTATATGCTATACTTTGATGGGACTAGCGATATATATAGAATAGATGTGTGGAAGAATGAGGCAGGGGGGAACAAATGTTATATATGGGGAAGTAACATGAATATGGATGTGAAAAAGAAAATGAATATGAAAGGTATTTATGAGACGTTAAAATGGACATGGTTGTTAGTATCATGCCCCACTCTCTTATATATATGTCCTCATTCAGTTAATCAATAAAAAATTGTAATTGTAGTTGATGATGGTCATAAATTTGTTTCCTGTCTCATCTAATTTAAATTTATATGGCTTAATAACATCGAAATTTTCAAATCTACTTTCGGCATATTCTTTAAGAATTGAGCAATATTTATAAAAGAATATATTCTCTAAGAATTATCAATTTTACACCAATATTTTCAAACTCATAATTACAATTGGATTTTCTCTTCATGAATTCTATTAAAAGTTGATGTGTTTCTGATATAGTCAACACATATTATAAATAACCTACCTAAAAGGTTAAATTGATAGTTGATACCCAAATTTTGATTTTTCACACGTTTCTTAATGCGCCTATCAAGTAAAAATCTACTTGGCTTGAGAATCCATAAATTTTTTCTTTTCCTTAATAAAAGGTTACAGTTTAGCATTTATAAAATTATCCACGCACTTAAAAAATTACTAATTAAACAGATTTTATCTGGTTTCAAACTCAAACAACATTCTACAATACTTTAACTAAACGGAAGATCGGACTCTCAAACCCAATTCGCACTGCTTATAATTAAAAAAAATGATGCAATTTTTGTTACCGTCGTTGATTTTTATTTTTTTGCTTTTACATATTAGTCATATACATCATTATATAAATTATTATTTTCTAATACATAAAATACCCTCAAATTTGAGGCATTTTGACAAATTGATCCCCTAGAATTGCCTTAAACATACTTTTATAATGACAGTATGATGACTTGTCAAAGTGATTGGGAAGCATGCAATAGCAAGCGCTAGGCATAGCCACACTCAATTAATCGGCCAGTAGGAACCAGCTCCAAACTAGAACTTGAATCTTGTTGGTCGATCTGGTTCAAATTCATGGTTTTTGAAGACCATGAACCGGTAGTTCAACTATCGGTTTTAAAGTGGATGGCTGAACCGGTGGTTCAACCATTGGTCCAACCACTGTTTGAAGCAAAATAAATGAAGAATTGAAAAAAATATATTATAAAATTTATACACAATATTCTTATTTTCTTAACTAAATTCAATTTAAATATTAAAATAGTTAAAAATAGAAAAAAAATCTGAACTGTTAAATCATTTCGCTTGAAGCTGCTAAACCAAATTGACCCGAACCGAAACAAAAATAAACTACAACCAAACCATCCAGAATTGGCCTTGAGCAATTTGGATCAAGTACAACATTTTTCTTGAACCTGAATTGACATTTTATGAACCATGACCAAGTCTAGCAAGCGCTTATTGTTTGCTGATAACAACTAAGAAAAACAACTCAAATAATCTCTGTCCCTCTCTCTCGAACCTCACCAACGTGATCTCTCTCCCTCTCCTCCTCCCCTAATCAATCCTCCAACTCTCAGAATTTTTTTTTGTAAGTTAACCCTCAGAATTTCAATAAACACATACTCTGCGTCTCAAATTAATCAACAAACATTCAAACAACTAGATGACCATTCAAATCCAATCAAACAACAACTGCAACTGAATCATATTTCCACCACTCAAACAACAACAAAACCCCTTGAAATAACGTTCAGTTTTGTTGTTTGTTGGTTGATTAATTGGTGGCTGTAGTGATGAAGATGGTTGCAGGCAGGGATAAATCCAAAGAGGGTCCTGGGGGTCCCAGGGCCCTTCCTGGTTCTATATATGTTCACTCACAATATAATACATATGTGAGATATATTTATGGTATATTTGTAGTATGTTGTAAGCATATAAAGACTAGTATTATATGAAATAATAACATATTATATATAATAGTTTTTCTTCAATACTCAATCATTTTGAAATATATTATATAAATATATAGTATCAAACTTTCTATTATAGCTTCATTTGTCATCAGGCCCTCGAATTAATTTAGTTTTGGTTCCTTCATTGATTAACGAAAAAAGGTTTACAAGGAGGGAGGCTAGAGAGAGAGAGAGAGTGAAAGAGTATTTAGCAGATGGCTCATAAAAGGAAAAAAAAACATGGCTAAATTTGTCATAGAAGCGCAGATACAAAATATCTCTTCTGCTTTACATGAGCATTTGATTTCTGGGTTCTTACTAGTTTTTCTTTAAACCATTTAAGGGGCAATCTTTGAGTGGTTTTTGAGAAACAATAGCCAAAGCGCCTTAATTGTGGGGGTAATTTATGTATTATTATTATTATTATTATTATTATTATTATTATTTCGTACAAAATTCATGACTCAAATTGTTATTGATGCAGTTTAGAGGAGAATATTGCTTGTACAAAGTATACTTATTTAAAAAAAAAAGTATTCTTATTAAAAAAAAACATATATTTAGTTCATCTTTCACCCCGAAGGAAATAGGCTTTTTAACATGCTCTAGGACAATGTTTAGCAACCTTATCACTTTTTAAGGGGTTAGAGTTAAGAGAGAGAGGGTTGGTTGGGGTACCTTTTTTTTAAGTTTTGAATTTTTTTTCCTTTATAATTCTAAAACTAAAAACGATGTAATTTTAGTGAGGTGTGCTTTTTTTAATAAATTGCCACCACACAATAAAATAGAGTTAATTATGTCAAATATCTCAAATGAAATTTAAATTTTGACAAAAAGATAAACATAATTTTAATTTTGACAAATAGAAACACACTTAAACTTATTTTAAAAAATATCAGATTGAGACTTTTGGAGACGTTTAAACTTATTTTAAAAAAATATTAGATGAAAATTTTTTGAGACATTTGGAGACCAAGACTTTTGAGAATTATTGAAGACTTTTGGAGACATTTGAAGACTTTAAATTTGGCATTGTTTAGAGAGGTATAGAGCTTATTTATATTCCTCAAAATCTGTTTGAACTAAATTTAAATATCAATTTCTAAATTTCATTTCAGTACAATAGTCTGATTTTTTCAATAAAATAATCATATAAATGAGCTTGATTGGCACCCATTGTATTTAGTCAGAAAAGTTGTGTTAAAAGTGATAAATTTACTAGATGTTCTGCTACAAAATATTAATAAGCCAGAAAAATATCCAACTATATTAAAATCCTTAATTACCACGATGTTTTCATTTTCAGCCTAATTTTCTCTACCATGTGTGTTAACACATGTTTTGTTAAAATTGGATTATAAGTTCTTAAATTTACCACCAACTTAATATTTATTTCTGATAAATGAGGAGATTTTATTAAGCATGACCCATAAAGCCGTAGATTAATACAAGATCAACACAAAGCAGTGGAGATTTTATATCTTAAATATTGTTTTGACAAAGTGGATTTAGTATAGATTGGCATTTAGTTAAATTCAATCAAACCGTTGAAAGAAATTCCACAAAATAATTAAGATGCATGCATTAACGAGTTTTAGTCAAAAGAAAAGTCTTTTAATTGATCTTCGTGCTGCTAACTTTGTAAGACTTTTAACTCACGGAACCTACACAATAATTCAAACAATTTGTGCTAAACTACAAGTTTAGAATGTTATTACGTGGCTCAACATAATTAAATTTGACGTAGCCCATTAATGTCAATTTCATTTCAGAGGCTGAAGCTCCATGCATGAATTCAGAACATATTGGGTCACTTTCTTAAGATGTATTTCAACTTATTTATAGAACAAGTTATTGGTTATGTGGTGAATATACTAGTTTTAAGAAGACTACATGTTAAAAAGTCAGTAATTTAAATTTTAGAAAAATTATTTGTTACAAGAGAATAAACCGTTAATACTTTAATATTGGTGGTGGTTGACCATATACTCACTATTCCCTCTCCCAAGTATTTTGTATATTCATAAAACGTAAACTAGTTTTTCTATTGGCCGTAAATTCTAAGATGAAAAAACAACCTAAAACGTAAACTAGTTGTTTTATTGGCAATAAGAGGACACAGTTGTTTACAGAAGTTTTCTTGGCCATACTATTTACAGAAGTTAAAACATAGTTTAGAGTCATCTTCAATCAACTCACTGTCTTTGTCTGTAGAACAACCAAAAGTTATGTATTCTGTGCTGGTCTTTTTCACCAAATATCATATTTTTGTACTATTTTTGGTAAAGATGAGTAAAAAGAATTAAAATTTTGAACTTATACAAAATTAGTAATAATGACACAGTCAAGTACCACTCAAGACGAATCGTTCAATATCGATCATGTTCTCATTATCAAAAAAAAAAAAGAAAAATTGATTGTGTTATCAATTCTAATACTTGACAAGAGATCATGGGTTGAATTTATAGTGAGAATAAATATAATGACTTATCAAAAACAAATCATTTTTTTTTTTGTGATGGCACTTTCTTTTATTTTTTTATGGCACATACTGTTAATGCCACTTAACACTACTTATTCAAAATCATTTTTTAAAAATATTTCATTGTTGAATATGCAGCAATTGAGTACTGATCAAGAAGTTCGTTCATGCATGCTAATGGAGTGAGAAGGTCATTCATGAATGCTTGTTGAGTACTACTGACTGCATCATTGTAAAAATACAGAAACCATCAATGGAAACATCAATAGATGACTTGAACGTAAATATATAAAGTAAGGAAAGATCACACAACTTGATCCTAGTCTGACTTCTTTGTTGCAGTGTCAGATTAGTCACTATAGAGTGTACTGCAGAGACGTGACTACACTTGTATCGGCCGGGTTCGTTGTATCCTACTAGACTATGTGTGGTCAAGTGGAATTTCGAAATTTTAACCAAAAGGAGTTTGAATTAATATGCATGTTTAACTTTTCTCCCACCACCTTTTTTCTTTCTTTTTAATGAGCAACAAATCAATACGGATGAGCCGGTCCAACGGCAACCTTTATGTTGGACAAAAATTTAAGCTACCTGAATCAATGATGGATGGTATTTCACGTATTTTGTTTTTGGAAGTGGAAATTAGACAGAAATACAAATATTTAAAGAAATTTAAATGATGCCCCACTGTAGAGCGACCTCTACAGTTAATATTGTATTTCAAAGAACCATATCTAGCTATGTCTATACCATATATAAAAAAGTATCAATATAAAAAAATAAAAAAATTATAAATTATCCTTTATTTATATAAAAAAATTGAAATACAATTTGATTATTATATGCATTATTGCAAATTGTTTATTATTCTATTAATTGTTATATATAAATCTTTCTTTAAAATTATCAGCCATTTTATACATTGTTAATGTCTTATTTCCTGTTTTAAAACTGTTAGGAAGCAAGTGTAAATTGGAGTGCAATCTCACATTGGAAAATTATGATATGTGACACTGTACGTAAAGGATATATAAGTAGTAAGAACTCATAATTTAATGTCTTAATATTTTGGATAAAAATATAATATCAAACCAACTTATATATTTTTTTTTACTAGGCTCATGTGAGAGAAGTACTTCCCAAGACTCCCTAAGTCTAACAAGTGGTATCAGATCCAATGGTTTGGTTAAGACATAAATAAGGATGAGTATAATACAATGGTAGTCTCTTATGAGTATGGTAATGTAATGAAGAGTTATATTGATTAATGTAACTTTAATCTGGTGTGAGTACCTGAAAAATCTCATAAAAAGGGTAGAGTCATAGGAGGAGCTTTTGGAGGCACTATAGTGATGAGCAAGTTTGAAAATAGTAAAGAATTGTGCTAACTGGTAAAACCCTTGTTTGGTATGAATGGGGCTAACTCGTAAATAAGTGTAGTCACAAGAAAAACTCTAGGGTAAAAATTCTATATTAGTACTTGAAAAGGGCAAAGACAAATTCGGCATTACTGGGAACAGATTTCGCTGTAAGGGGAACACTCCTAAGCCCAATATAGAAGAGATTCACATTTGTGGGGGAGATTGTTAGGAAGTAAGTGTGAATGAAGTGCAATTACACATCGAAACGTTGTTGTGTATGGAGAATATATAAGTGGTGAGAATCCATAACTCAATGTTTTAAGATTTTGGGTAAAGATGATGTGTCAAATCTATTTATTTGTTTTTTCATTGGACCCACATATGATGAAATTTTCCAAAAAAATTGCCCAAGTCCAAAACAACTATTTTAATATTTTTGAATTACTGTTTAATTAATAAATCCTAATGCTAATTCATACCTAAAACTATGCAATTCTACTATTTTATGATTGTTTGTATTGAAAAAATCAATAATAACTCTTTTTAACCTATAATTAAATAAAATTCTGATTTAACTTTTCACCTTGTTAATACAATTAATTAGGATTTCATAATTTTATTAAAAATAAAAATTAATAATACTTCCTTCTCAGTCATAGTACAATAAATTCTGTTGAATCTATAATTCGATAAATTTTATTGATAAAATTGAAATAAATAAATAATTTTTTTGATAAGTAGTTATCTTGTCATTTTATTCATGCATAACACGAAGAGTGTTCTAAGAAAATCTGTGTAATATTTTTGTTAAAAAAAATCTTAAAAGCCATGACGAAAAAGACAGATAAAAAAAAAACCTACATGAACCTAGAAAATGAAGCTCACGTAGCGACGACTAAATCATTAGTAATGTTATCCCAAAATCTTAAGAGATGGTTTTACTTCGCAACAACATTAAACCTGAGCAGGTACGAGCCAATTATGCATGCACTATTAGCCTCCTTGGAAACTTTGTTCATCGCCTTTGTGGATGACAAAAGTTGCGATTTCGAATTATCCAATCCGATTCAATCGCTTCCACCAAAACATCTTAAACATCAGTGTGTAGATTTTCCATTGGCCTGTCTTTCTTTTGGGTTTCGGACAATCAACATCTGAAAGAGTCTTAGAAGCAACGTATTGCTGATGCCTCTGGAGAACCAACATTTGTATTTGAACCTCTAAGTAGAATATTGTGAGTTGGTTTCCTTGGTTGCGTTAGAATTTAAGAAATCCAACTTGCGTCATTATTGTTCAAAAACAAAAAGAATTAGATTGCGAGGAATCAAAACTTAAAGAAAAGCGATTTGAATCCGTTAGAGAAAAAGCTCCCTTTTGATCCTAACAATTTGACAAAATTAATAATAGTTCCCTATTGATCCTAACAATTTGATAATTTTTTTTAAATATGAATGTAGATATCTACATTAGGTGCATTATTGAAGACTATTTATTGTTTTATTAGTCTTAATTTATATTCTTTTCGAAATTTTCTGTTATTCGATCAATTATTAGTTTCTTGTTTTTATGTTCCACAACAATGCTTACCTTTTTAGATTACTATTCAATTAATAAATTCCACAACAATTACTATTCATTAAATGTCAAGTTGTAACGAAAGATATTACAACTTGCTATTAATAAAAAAACGTTATTAGAAGTGAACACTAGACAACCGCTATATAAATAGAGATGAAGAACCACTCGTCAAGGTACACAATATTCTTTACACACTAATATTCTGCCAAAATCACTACTGCCTTGAGCGTCGGAGATTCTCCTGGGGAGCAACTTGACCTTTTCGTGTTTCGTTCTTATAGGTTACGAGGCGTCGTTCGAGTTCCTAATTGTCCGTGTTCACTTCTTTATTGTTGTTAGAATTGAGACAACAATAATTGTCGTCGTATGTGGGAACTAAACAAAAAGCCTTGTTTGTCGACACTCGATAAGTTCATCAACAACATCGACAATGTTCACTATGGTGCAGACATCTTCGCACCAAGTTGGACACCACGAGGAGGAGTCTATGGAAGTTAGTGCAATAGTTGGAACGGAAGCGTCAAGAACCGTCATCCCTACTATTTCACTCGCTAACTACGAGACGTTGAAGAAGAAGCACGAGGAGAACCAGAGAGCTCTAAGCGAGATGGTGACCTTGTTCCAACAATTTCTTCCTCAAATAGTCCTCTTGCCTACCTTGCATGCTTATGTTTGAAGTGGAGAGGCAGCGGAGAGACGCGATGTTCCACAAGAAAGTCATTGGCAAAATCCACCACTTCCTCAAGTTTCGGAGCACCAAAACCACAAGGCTCGAGCTAATGTCAAGAGGGACAACTATCTCGAAGTAGTGGAGAGCACCTGTAAAGGAGAACCAAGAGTTCCTCCGAAGAAGGCTGAAATAGAGCATCGGTCCTCGATGAATGTTAAGGAGAGAGAGGATTGGTATATGTCCGGCCTACGCCTACAGATTAAGGGAAGTGCACCTATTGTCTATAGTTAGTGGACCTATGAGTACCGAGTGTCGTATCCCTTAGAGAAAAAGATTATTAGCTACTCACTTTCACTCTGTTATCCAACCGAAAAATTAAGTGATTTCGAACTGATAAAATAAATGGAAATCAACACAAGAACAAACACACACAGTCAACAAGCTAGAGCAGTCGATGGAAAGCAGCACCTAGATGTTGAATCCTCCTAGATTGAACTAAGTGACAATGCGTCGTTATTCAGACAGTTATTCAGTAAATTGGACAATGGAAATTCCTTTGATATATTAACCTCTCTCTCGAGTCAGATAACGTCTAACGACTAGGTTGATTAACCAGAATATCTTCCTAATTAAAACACCTATCGTTGCTTTATCGTTCTATGAATTTCACTATTAGGTTTGACCCTAATCCAGAGGATTTATGTCAATCTATCTCTAGGTTTGCATGCAACTCCTCTCAATTATGAATGATCTATCACACAGAAAATCTCTTGATTACTCATACATGAATCAATAATGGAATCAAAAGGCTAGCAACTATCAATTCAACAATTGAATAATAGAAATCATAATTGAGTCTCAATCCCATAAATAAGCTAGGTTCATCGCATCTAGATACACAAAGTAATTAGTTCATACTTTTAGAGAGGTAAACAACAAAATACAAAGAGAATATAGAGAGAGAAAAAGAACTCATAACGAATCCTTCAATCCCATAAATAAATTCCTTCGATCTTAATGTAAATCGAGTTCTCGTTGAGTTCCCATATTCTCTGACCCTAAAATGAGTGTATTTTTACGTCTAAATGTCGAATCCCCCTTTGTGAATGTGTTTCTGGCCTTTTTATCCTAGAAAAACAAGATCTGGGCGAACACGGTCCAAGACACTACCTTGTCTTAACTTCCCCATGTCGTGTCTTCAATTAACAAGTTCCAGCTCCAAACATTGTTAAGGACATGGCCGTGTCTTACTCCCCACAGGCCGTGTCTTCACTTAATGCCTTGGAAAACATTGCTTTGTGTGTCCACAAGCCAAAACCTCTGTCACATGGCCATGTCGTGACTAAGGATGACTGTGGCTTGCCTCGAAAGGTCAGAAACATGTTGTTTGTGCTCTGGTTTGGCTCGTTCTTGTCCAATTCCATTAAAGCATCATCAATCGATCTAAAAATACAAATTAAAGTATAAAAGTATCAGAACTCATGATAAACATGCAAAATAATATAGAAGTGAAGATCGAAAGTTGTATAAATGGGCATTTATCAAGGACATTAAGCAGATAATTGAGAAAGTTCTTGAGCAAATGAAGTTGGCTCCCTTAGAGGAAGAGCAGCAAAAACCCAAAGCTCAATTCACCAAGGAGATTATGGAAAAACCATTTTCTTCAAAATTCAAGATGCCATAGCTGCCAACCTCCTCGGGAAAAGAGGACCCGCATGAGCATGTTCAAAACTACGAATCATGATGCTTCACAGATGGAAACACGTCATCGTGTGTCACACATTGTTGATAAAACTAAGCGATCATGCTGGTTCATGGTTCAATGGATTGAAGGAGGCATCTCTCTATTGCTTCGACCAATTGAGGAAAGATTCCATCAACGTCTTCATCATTACCATCAAGTGGAAGAAGGATGCCACGTACTTGTTTAGTATTAGGCAGAGTGAGAAGGAGACTATGCGACAATACATGGATAGATTCAAAAGTGCCACTCTTGAAGTCCATGATTTGCAGCTTGGAGTGGCAATGGTTGCAATGTTGCAAGGGACACGATCGTTGTAGCTACAAAAGTCATTGTCTCTAGACCAACCAAAGACCCTGGCAGACATCTTATTGCGAGTGAACAAGTACATACTACATGCCAAGGTTATAAAGATCGTAGGAACCAAGGACGACAATGAGAGAAAGTGAAAAGACAGAGAGGTTCAAGAGGAGCCGAACAAGAAGAAAGAGAAATCGGAAGCCTTAAAAAGGCATTATAGTCCACACTTCAAAAAGTACACCCTACTGAATAAGTCGAGGTCAACCATCTTGGAAGTGATAGGAGGCTCAGGGCTCATCACTTTCCCTCCAAAGAACAGCCAGACTTTAGGAAGGAATGTGGACGCCTACTGCAAATACCACATTGTGAGTGGGCACTCCACAAATAAGTGTCAAGAACTGAAGAATCAAATTGAGACCTTGATTCGAGAGGGGCACTTGGACCAATTTGCTTATGTTGAAGCATTAAGAGAGGAACCAAGCAGTGAAACGAGGCAATGAAGGTGGAATGCGCTTGAAAGGGTGACGCCTCGGCTGTTAGTCGTACTCTTGGTGATGATAGAAATTTAATTTTATGATTGCTTTGTTGACGTTATTTTGTATAACTTGTTTTGAACAAATAAAATGTTTATTTTTATCTCTAATGCATAATGATCATCCTTTTTAGTAAAGAATAGGAGAGCTTGGTGCTTAGCCACACAACATAAAAAGAGTGCGGGAAACCAAGCTCATACAAACCAAAATTGACCGAAAGTGTTGCGAGTCTGAAAATTGGCTCTTTACCATCAATACATAAAGAACCATCTTGAAACTGATAAGACACAGCATGAGTAGAAAAGCTTGCGAGAAATCAGGCTCTCACCATTTACTCTTGCGATAAAGTATAAGAATTTTCTAAGGCTGTGTAAGTAGAAAGGCTTGTTAAAACTCATGCTCTGACTAAAAGCATGCGGCAAACAACTAAACCATAAGTAGAAAAGTATAAGACAAATCAAGCTGTCACGTGACAAACATGCGTAGTTAGTAGAAATGCTTGCGAGAACTTGGGCTCTCATTTGACAAGATGTTTAGTGAGCAAAACAACTTACGAGAAATCAGGTTCACACATGACAAATATGTGTAGTGAGTAGGAAAGCTTGTGGGAAACCAAGCTCTCACCATGAAATCATGCAATGAAAAGATAGACTGCAATGTGGCAATTGAACATGAAGCTTACGAAAATTCGAGCGCTCATTGTAGAACACAGGTAGTGAAAATTTAAACATTGCATATAGTTGTCAATCCTGCAGGAAATTGGGCACTTACTAACAGTGAAACATAAAGATGTACAGTGAGTAGAAAAGTTTGCGGGTGCACCAAGCTCTCACTATGGAAACATTTAATGAAAAAATGATTAAGGTTATGTTGTGGCAATAGAGTATGAAGATTATGGGAAACCAGGCACTCATTGTGGAACACACGCAGTGGAAGTCTGAATATAGTGCATAGTCAAGTGTAGAGCTTACGAGAAACCGAGTGTTCATAGCATGCAACTTGGAGGCTTGAAAGAAAGTCGGTACTTCGACAAGTATTGTCACGACCGGATTCCGGACCATAACCGGGGTACAAGACGAACCGAACCCGAGGCCCAGTCCATCTCGCCCAAGCCTTGGATACAAAACTTCTACCCAATTTCTTATTATTAGCCGATTATTAAACATATTTAAAATAATTTAATAAATATAAACTTTAAGGAAAACAATATCTTTGAATAATAAAACTTAATATTTAAATATAAGCAAATATCAAAATACTAATTAAGTAGATATAAATAAAATTCATTAATCAGAATACTATCAAATAGAACATCTTAAACCATTATCCGGTGTGAAGTATCTAACGTAACAAACAACTGGGCCTGAATAATAGGGCACTTACTGCTGACAAATAGGCCTCACTGGATATTTGGATGCCAGAAAGTTGTTGAAGACAATATGGAATCACTTGAAACTTAAAATAAAAAAAAATAAAAATGAAAGGTGTAAGAATCTAATGAGGGATATCACTCCATATCGGTTCCATGCCTCACAAACCATTTTGAAAACATTTTTTAAAACTACCACATCCATATATAGTCATATATGTACATTTACATGCTAATACATATAATAGCATTTTCTAAAAAAAATCATTTTGAAATCCTTCGTAAAATAAGCAATCAATTGACAATCACACGGATTAAATAATAAATAAATAAAATAAAATCATTTAGACTTTAAAACACAATTTAGATAAAACCTTTACTTGTTAAATATTTTCGGACAATAATATTTAAAACCAAAACATAATACTTAATTCTGAAAACGTTTACTAAAAATAATATTTAAGTATAACTGAAAATCTGATTGGGACGAAATTGAACTGATGTGGACTAAGCCACTTGATACTGAACTGATGTGGTTGTGCCACCTATACTGATCACATGTGTTTTTAGTAGGCACACGGGTACCACCACCCTTGGTAATAGGGCTTTCACTGAGCAATGGTATACCATAGGTTACGTCTCTCCGTAGTTGAGTATCTCAAATAATTAAATACTTATATAATGTTGTATACTGAAAATATATTTAGATCCGAACATACAATTATTTTACAGAAGATATATTTATTTCAGAAGAAAATATTTATTGCGGAAAATATTTCAAATTATTGAACAGAACTTTTATATCCGAAAATGTACTTATTCCATGACAAAATATTTACTTTAGAAAGCGTTCTTAAATCCAAACAAAATTCTCATTACAGGGAATATCTTAAAATCCAAAATGGAGTGCTTATTACAGAATTTATAATGATTACCAGAAAATAACATTTATTTGGGAAATTAGAATAATTTTTCAAAAACTGATTTTTTTTTCTACAACAAAAATTTTCACACAAGCCAGATTTTATTATTACCGAACCTTTATTATTTTGAATTGCGTGCCAATGTCCAAGCACATCAAAAACATATATAATTTCGGAAGACATAGCCTATGTGTCTGGAGCTGCTACCGCACTCACTTGGACGTCGAGCTAATAATCTAGTTGCGGTCCACCGATGAATGGCTAGTTGCCTCGAAAATCAAACAGAATTGAGAACATAAATTTATTATAACGGAGTCAAATATTATTGTGGCAATACAAAATATGTTTGCAATGTAATGCAATGTATGCTCTAACCCACGTGATGTCAGAAATCCTATTTCGATCGAAAATCTAACGCTCTCGTCTAAAAAAAACGAAGATTTTGTAAAATTTTAGAATGGTCCCTTAAATTTTGCAAAATTACACTTTAGTCCCTAAGATCTCAAAAAATTACAAATTAGTTCTCAAACTTTTCAAATATTATAATTCAGTCCCAAAACTTCTCAAAATATGCTAAACAGTCCCCAAGTATTTCTATTTTTTCAAACCAAACCCCAAATGTTCAAAAATTGTATTTTAGACCCCAAACACAAAAATATCAAGTTTAGTGGAAAGCTCCTAAATGGTCACTTAAAGGAAAGCTCCTAAATGGTCACATGGTGGTGGAGATGGTGAACTCTCCAAAATGCAACTATTGACTACCACCGTGAGGTGTTATTGATGAACTCCTCAAGATGCATATGGCGAGGTGTTGTTGATGAACTCCTCATGATATACATGGCATGGCAATGAAGACAATGAACTCTTTAAGATGCACGCCCCGTGAGTTGGTAAATCCGTAAGTTAGTGGACTCCGCGAGGAGAGCGGAAATGATGAGCTCCACGAAGTGGAGTGAAGATGATGAACTCTGTGAGGTGGATTGGAGATGATGAACTCCGCAAAGTGGAGCAGAGATGATGAACTCTGTGAGATGGTAGAGATGATGAATTTCACGAGTCGATGAACTCCGCAACGCTCGTTGATGAGATTTGTGTGTAATATATGTCTCTTCCAATAAGGTTTTGATGGATCTCCGACTGGATCTTGAGTTTGGAGTGTAAATTTGTTTCTTTTGGTGTTCCAAGAGTGATAACTCGAGTTAGTAAAAAGGATAACTCGAGTTATGTAAGGGTTGGATAACTCGAGTTGGCCTTAATGTAACTCGAGTTATGTGGGGGTCGGATTACTCGATCAAGCTTATGGGTAACTCGGTAAGCCATAAACCCAGAGTGATTTGTGGAAAGGATAACTTGAGTAATCAAGTGTATAACTCGAGTTAGAGTTCGATCGGGCATAATGTCTATAAATACCCCCTACTCGACTCATTTGGTTCTCACTCAACTCTCTCACTCTCAAACACTTCAATCCATCTAGAATCTGTCTCCAGTGCTTCTCTTTGCTTCTAAATCATCTTTATGGTAAGATTAAGCTTCTAAATTCTTGCATTTCTTCAATTCTTCATCCTTTTGGAACATGTGCATGTTAGGGATTTGAATGCATGTTTATAGAGTTAGATTCATGATGCCTCTATTGAAATGAATGTTTGGGGTTGCTAGATTGCGCCTTTGGGGTTTAGAAACACCTAGAGTTGGTCTTAAATCACCAGCATTAGGGATGGTCATAAATGGGTTAGATCAATTTGGTTTAGGTCAATTTTGGGTGATTTTGAGTTGTTTTGGTGGAATGGATCCTAGATTTGTGTTCAGAAGGTTGATTAGAGTTAATGTGGGTAATTGATTGCGATCTTTATTGGTGAAATCAAGATTTGTCGAGTTTTAGGAATTCTGGGAAAGTGATTTACTCGAGTAAGCGACTTGGATAACTCGAGTTAGCTATGACCTAGATAACTCGAGTTACGTTTTCCTATAACTCGAGTTATCAAGGGTCCGGATAACTCGAGTAAGGCTTTTCTGTTACTCGAGTTATCCATGGTTTAGAGAAACCAAAGATGTGATTTTTGATATTTTGCAATTTCCAAGAGTTACAGGTCTAGTTTGGAGATTTTAACTTCTTAAAGGACTTATGGATAAGTTTTGAGAACTTTGAGGACTGATTAGTAATTTGCCAATTTTTGGGGACTAGTTCATAATTTTATAAAGGTTAAGGGACCTAATTGTAATTTTACGTAGCTTTTGATTTTTGAGGTTTAGTGTTAGATCTTCGACCGAAGTAGGTCTTCTCTTGTTGGACGAGAGTTTGCATCTGCATTCGCATATAATGCATTTGGTACCACCACAGTACCAATACTTCGTTTTGATATATGTGATGTCTGTATCTATTTCAGCTTCCTGTGCTTATCAGCAAAATCAGCCACCTGCTAGTGATGCTTGACTAGATCCATAGTTTCGGATACTAGGTGAGTGAAATAACAGTTTTAGACACATAGGTTGTGTCTCCTAAATTATATGTTTTTGTTGTATCACACATTTCTCTGAAATTGGAATAATAATGGCTTGACTAATTAATAATCTGGATTATGTGATTGTTAATATTTACTTTTCGTTTTCGATAAAAATATTTATATGGTTTATAAATATTTTCTGTATAAGGACTCAGTTTCAGATATCAAATATTTATATAAGATATATAAATATTCTTTGAAAAATGATTTTTACTTGGCATGTGTGCTATATATATATATATATTTCAAAATGGGGCATCTGTGCTACGTCGGGTAAATGTAGTATTTGATATACTAATGCGCAGCCAAGACCAGGTTACCAGGGTTTATGGTAGTCGTGTGTCCGGTCAGACACACATACTCAGTATCAGTTTGGTGACATAGTGCACACCATTATTTATTTATCAGTCAGTTTCAGGTCCCATATCCACCTCAGTTATACTATATATGATACATATATATATTATGTACGTTTCTGTCTGCTGTTTGCTTTGGATGCGAATGTTTTCAAAATGAGTTTTCAAACTATATTTTGGTATTAACGTGTATACGTATATGCACTTATATAAGTGCATGTGGTATTTTGAAATGATTTTCAAAACAGTTTTTGTTAGGCTTGGTGCTGCTGTGAAGTGTCGTTTCCTCACCAGGGATTCTTATCCCTTTTATTTTGTTTCTTATCCATCCCCTTTATCTCATTTCACAGGTCCTTATTTTGACATTCGGCAACCATCTGACATTCTGTATCTAGTGAGGCGTCCATTGATAGTGAGTGCCCTCTCGGTTCAGGCTCCTTTTATTTTTTTTTTCTTAGAGCTCTACACCAGAATGTTGTTGGGTTATTGTGTCTGATTTTGTCCTTTTGGATTTATACTTATACTCTGATATTATGATTTGTTTGTATAACTTACTATTTGATATTATATATATACTTATGATTTAAGTATAAAATGTTTTATATTTTACAAATGTTTTGATAACGGTTTTAATTAATAAGTTGGGTAGAATGTCTGATCTTCGAGGCTTGTGTGAGATGAGTTAGGCTCCCACAGACGGTCCACCTTGCACGCTAGTCATGGTTCAAAAACGGGTAGTGACACTGTGAGTCGGTGAACTCCACAATGATCTATCAAATTGTCATCTGATTTCGCGATCGACAAGTTATTTGATTCTGCTAACTATGTGTCATATGATTAATGAACAAAATGACATGTCATTTCTTGAATATATCAAGTGACACATCGTTTTTCGAACATCTCGAACGGTACATCGTCTCTCGAGCATCCCGAAGAGCGCATCGTCTCTCAAGCATCTTGAACTGCATGTCGTCTCTCTAACATCTCGAATGGAATGTCGTCTCTCAAACATTTCGAAAGGCACTTTGTTTCTCAAACATCTCAAAAAGGATTGACCTGGAAAAAAAAAAAGCAAAAAGAAAAAAATTCAGAAAAATCAGGCATGAAAGACAGTTCACACAAAGCCCAAATGGCATGCAACAGGTGTGGGAACACATGCAGTCAGTCACTCAGAATGGCGCGTGGTCGTTTGTCCTAAGAAGTAGGCGACGCATCGTTTGAAGTAGTTAGGAGTGCGCTGTCGCCTGTTGAGGGCGGCGAACGACGTGTCATTGGATCTCTTAAGCATGCAGTGACACGAAACACATTGCGAGTGAAGAGTGCATGAACGGATGCCTGGTTTAACAGTAGCAAAAGACTAGGCGTTCAGAATTGCGAACATGAAGACATGAAGCAGCTCGTCGTGTAGAAGGTAGCGCAAGCGATTGTCATATTCCGGCCACGAATGGTCTTCTTCTGCCAGATGCAATGATCGGCTCGTCGTCTGTGCGACTACTGTGAGTTGTCATCTGACTTGTCTGGTCTCTTCTGGAACGGCATGTCGTTCTCACTCGGACCCAGTGATGCTGTTTCAAAGTCTCAACATGTCCTTGCCTCAGGAACATCGTTTCGATGCAACACCTAATCCCGAACCAATGTCGATGTTTTCACTGTTGCAACATGGATCTGTTTTCTTTTCCAAAAGCACGTCGCTAACGTCTCCTTCTCCAAACTCTATAACACGATCATCACGCCAGGCTCGATCCGGTGCAATCTGCCCAAAGCCACCATCAAAAAATGAAGAGAATAGAAACAAAAACAAAATAGAAACGAGGGAGGAAAGAAAAAAGAAGAAGGAGAGAAATCAACCCGTAAGAGGAGAAGCCTAGTCGGATTGAAAGGATTAGGTCATAGGTCAATTCAAATTCCTATTTCGATAATAAAAGTCTGGGACTTGATTTTGGCTTTCTTATTTTATGAACTTGACAAGAAGGAGAGAAGTGGAAGTTTTGTTCTCCTTCATCTATTCGTGATTCCTGCATCCGTGAGGATCTTCATCTGGCATATAGAAGTCGAAACTAGTGATGTTATTCCCGTCATCAAATCAATGAAGGTGGTTTGCATGCGAGGCTAACATATAATTAGATCCACTTGCACTTCAGCATATGATTTTCGTTCAGTTCATTGAGGTTAGTAACTTGAACAACTGGTTTGTTTACAATTTTTTCGGTTAGTGGTTTGTTGCAGGTGATACCAACATTGGTATTAGAGCATTATGTTAGTATTAAATGATTTTGTTCATAAATACATGCTAGTCTAATGTTCTATGTGCCGTAATGAATTTGTTTCATATCTAAATTATATGTCGATTTTATTATTTGCATTGATTTTTGGTTCGTTCTTGAATGGGGAGATATGACAGGCTAGATAAAAGTCAGAATTTTGTGATTTTGACCCCACCAATGTTTTCGGGAGGTCTGAAAAGATACTGAAGATGGTGATCAGAAAAACCAATGGCAGGTGGCATTCACACGTCAGCCATATCCGTTAGGCATGAGTGTGTGAAGTCACTGTGTGTGCAGGTGTATTTTGACGTGTAGGGCTTATGTGGCAAAAACATATTGGTTCAGTTGCGTAACATGACCCAATAAGAAGTGTCATGTGTTGATCCTTACTGACTAGATAATAGCATGTGCTCCACATGTGGAACACGTCAATCATTCGTTAGGTGACACGTGGCATAAGTTACAAAGTGAAAGCCAAGTTACTAGCATGTGGATAATATTGACTGTGTATCGAATCAAATGACATGAACCAACCTTCAAGTGACACGTGGCATGTGTTGCCATGTCACTAACACGTCATCGCCATCTAGGGTGTTGATTAGGTGCCATGTTAGCAACCTGAACCAAAACAAAATGTGACACGTGGTTTTGTTGCCACGTGGTTGCCACCTCATCGCCACATGGCATGACACATGACATATGCCAACTTGGATAGTTTTTGCATGTCACCATAATGTGGACCAATGAGGTAATGACACATGGCATGTGTTGACTTGTGGTTCCAATTGAAGCTAACACGTGGCAGGGAAAGGATGAAGAGGTGCGTGGACGCATGGCTTTGCCCCTCTCCGACGTATGCTGGTGCATGTGTAATGATCTGACCACTAAATTTTTTCAAATATTTAGCAGTTTTGAAATTTACAATTTTCTAAATTTTCTGATATATTTTGCATAATGTTTCGAGTTCGAGAAGTATTTTTTATAAATTTTTAAATAGTGAAAACTGTTTGAAAATTGCATTTTCCACAAAAGGATTTTTCTGAAAATATGTTTTGGAAGTTATTGTTTTAAAATGTGCAATTATGGTTCCCATTTAATTCATTGAGATAAGTTTTCGGTCATGGATAATACATGTATCTGTATAACCTTAATCTATCTGTAATGCGTTACAGAAATTGTGATGGATCTAGATCATAAATCGAATAGGATAAAAACCATAACGCATTGAATGGAACATGAAATTGAGATTTTTCGCATGAATTCCAAAGTGTAATATGATGTTGTTGATATGTTTAACATGTCATTGAACCCACAATTCTTAAGTGTATTTGGGATGGTGGTCTTAAGAAGAATATGAATAGGCATGAGTTGCATAAAGTGATGAAGATTGATGCTCTTCATCCAATAGCTAAATTGGAGAATCAATCTAGAATTATATGAAAACGTGATTGTTTGAGTATTACCATGATGTTCATAGAGAATCTAGAAGGAAAAATAACTTAACAATGATATGTTCTACTTATCCTATGACCCTGAGAAATAGTCTTTATGTGTGGTGTCCACCATATGGTCATTTATATGATAGAATCCACAAGAAGTTATGTGTTAACTATAACACCCTTATACATTATCCATTATGTATATTAGACCAAAAATATATATTATTAGAAAACCATAACATGTATATCATTTATAAGTCATAAACATAAAAATATATACATATATATATTCTTTAACATTTAAAACCTTTACAAGATAAGACAAAATAAAATTATCCAACTCTATATGCATATGCTGAGGAGAAGGAAGTCTAGAGCTGCAGCCGACCGACCTGTGACCCATGCTGCTATCTACAAGCTTCAACTTAAGTCAAACAAAAAATATACCAGTAACACAATGAGCAAAACTATCATAGATCAAACTCTAACACACACACAAACATTCAATAAAATAATAATCAATCATCTATGCTGTAAAACATATATATATATATATATGCACACACACCATTGTGTTACATTTTATTTGTTGTAACCAAACAAGCTATGTATCGCCCCGTGATTTCTGTATGCCACTGTGTAATTGGCTAGCCAACACCATATAAAAACTAATCCGAATGTCTCCTATATAATAACGACCCAAAGGTCTCCAATATAAAATATGACTCTAAACTCTCCAGTATGAAATATGACTCGTAGGTCCCACTCTGAATATAATATGTGAATACAAAAGGCTGATGGTCACAACTTCTTTATTAAGTCCAGTATAAATGCATCAGCATATGAAATATTTGATAATCAATATAGATATAAAAATATTCCATTTCATATAAACAATAGGCATTCTCAACATATCCATATAGCAAACCATATGAGAATTCTCAATATATAACATATATCATGTAAACTCAACTAGTCATCAATTTTTTCAAGTGATCATATCAAAAGCACATATATGAATACAAATCATATAACACCTTATTGAATCTAATCTTAAGTTTATACTCACCTGTTCAAGACATATAGAATGTCTCGTTACCTTGCCTGGACTCAATGTTTCTCGATCCTATAGCATATATTCAAGTTATTTTCGCTCTAACTTATAAATATATGCAACACACATGTATGAGATGCTTTGAACACATGGAGTTCTATTAAATCTCTATTGTGGATGCATTTAACTGTTTAAATTGAAAGGAAAATGATCCAATTATATCTAAAGAAACTTTAAGCTTAAGGTAACAAAATTCTGTATTACACCACTCTGGACAACCTGTTTGTTCTCTAATTGTCAACGTCCAAATAAATTATTTTTCTATGAAATTTAACCGTCATGTATGATACATGTAATAGTGTATTTATACCAAATTTCATCCCTTAATTAACCATAAAACAATCTAGGCAATTTTTCAGAGTTACAATACCTTAACAAAATAATTTCAAATGAGCAACATTCAATTGAACCATTATAACTCATACTATCAAGTTCCAATCAACCCAATATTTTACAGGCTTATATATGACACAATTTCCAACAACTTGCATATTTTAAGGCTCGTCCAAATCCATCTCTTAAGTTTCCAAAATCACCATACAAACAGATTGTTCCTATTGAATCCGAAATCTGGGCAGTTCATACCATTTTGACCAGAATTATCAAATGCATCAAAATTGTCTCAAACTATTTCACAGGCATATAGAAGACACACAAATCTACAAGTTCTATTTTTTGAATTTCCTATAATTTTGTCTCCACTAGATCAAAATAAGATGGAATCACAGCCTTATTAAGAGTTTCAATGAATTCAGATTTACCTTAGGCTAGTACTTGCTTAGATGCTATGATGAAGAGGACTTCTTTATGTGTGGAGGTTTTATACATAAGTGAGAGAATTCAAGGCTAGTGTGTTTTTGAATAAAAGAGTTGCAGAAGCTTTGTGTGCGTTTAGAACAAAAGAAAAAGAATCATTTGAGTGGCATCATTGCCGATTGCACATGTCTTCCTTCCTTTCTTTTTTTTTTCATGCTCTCCTACAAGTGTTCAATTATCTGAAAATTTTGGATAGGTCACTAGTGTTGTACACAGCCAAGTGTCAAATTGAATGCATGTGTTGGTGGTTTTGACACCTATACATGTCATTTATCTCCTTAAGTGCCATTTTCTCATTTGTCCTCCTTTTAGTCCTTAGCTTACTTTGTTTCATGAAGTTTTTTTTTTTTAAATTTCAGTCCTATTTATCATCCCTAAACCTATTGGACACATATAGAAAATAATATTTCAATTCTATATTATAAAAATGCATATGCAATGCATGAACCAATATATGTATGCTATGTAGGGTTATTTAGGGTTGGGGTGTTACATTAACTAAAGAATCTATGCAAACACATTGGATATGCGTCCATTGTGTGTCTCGTTAGCGGTTGAGGGATGATTCCTATGTTAGCTTCATGGCAGTGGTTCGATCTCAGCTTTGATTAAAATTTTGTCCCATCTGGGTCTTATATTCGAAGTCTTATTTTTGTTCTTTTGCTCAATATATTTGGTACTGGATATCTTGGTTAGAATAATATCAGGACTTAGATTTCTCACTTGGGCAACTTTTGTGTTTTCTAAATGAATTTGTCAAAATTTGGATTGGTTAGGAATGATTTCGGGGTTTGTGATGTGGTTAAGGGTAGAGGTGGTAGTTTGTCATGGTTGTTGAGTTTGTAAGAGGATGACGGTTTGGTTAGGTCTAGTTTGGGTTGGTAGATGATTTCTATTTTTTGGGTTTGAGTTGAATAAAGAATATGCCACATTATTTTCCGTTTAATTCGTTGGATGACATGGCTTCCATATGTTAATTTTCACTAAATTGGGTTAATAGGCATAGTTTCAAAAATTGAGTGGGCTAATAAGTGAAAATTGAAATTCAGGGGGCTACAGAGATATTTGATAAAAGTTCAAGAGGCTAATTATGTATTCTGCCAATACATTCTTGTATCATAGGCAACAATAGGTCCAATGTGGTAGGAACCCTATGAATATGTTAAGTCTTATATTTATATAAATATGTGTCTTGAAGTATATAAAAACATAATTGCTAACAACTTTTTTATGGCTTAATGCATCTACGTCCGTGTATACTTTTTGGTAATTTACCCTCTTATTGTGAGAATACTTACGGTGCCCTGAACTTGCAAAACGTAATATATAACTCCTTCAGACAATTAATATGGCACTATCTGTGAGTTTCAAACATCGGAGGCGGTGTGAGAGCTTTGAATGGGCTAATGAGGTAATGAAATCATCAATTACTTACCTATCTACTCAAACCACTCACTCTTCAAAATTTTGATAAACTTTTTATGGTAACTAATATGGTGCAAAGACATAAATAAAAATAGCAACTTTTATTTGACATAAACTTACAAAATTGATCAGTTTTTATTTACAAGTTGCTGGAGATTCATGGGATCACAAAAATCTGTTCCATTAAAACATTGTGATGCAATAACTTTATAGAAAGCTTGAGTAGGGTGGATGCCCTCAAAGAATTCAAATTGATTTCTGTCCTTACAAATAAAATTATTCGGCCCACAACAAACACCTGCAGAACCAATACCTGAAGAAAACAAATGGCAAATAATTCTAGTTAGTTAATAACATTAGTTAATGTTGATAAAAGAAAATTGAGTAAACATTTTTAGACCATATTTTGTTTAACAAATCTATACCCACAAAAGAAATTCAAAATAAATAAAAAAGAAAAAATTTACTAGTTTATTTTTTCAAATAGTTAAGGAGCAACTATTTAAAGGCATCTCAATCATAATATAATCTTTCATTCAGCCCTCAATTTTGGAAAAATCTCTTTTGGTGCCTAATTTTTGTTTTCTGTTTGTAGATCTAATAACTATAGTGAAAGGGGCAGTGAGATAGAATTAAAAGGGAGGCAGATAGTGAATAGAAAATTAAGATAAATGTAATTTTCAAAAAATTTGAAGACTAAACAAGGCAATATATCATGACTGAAAGGATCTGGGATGATCATTCTAATAATTTTTTCTAGGAATAATTATTCTGGTAATTAGAAGGAATAAAAGGCATACCATAGTGAGTAGAGTTGTTTATCATATCATAGGTAAGGTTAAAAGTCTTGGCCAGAAGGAATGTCGATCCGTTGAGTTTGGAGGTCAATTGGTTAAGCTCTTCTCCAAGCTTGGGATTGAATGTGTTTACTAAATTATTAACCCAATCGACACAACCAGTTGCATTGAATATTGTCTTCACATTTGGAACACAACCCATGGCTGGAAGCTGAAATACCACATATTTTCTAGCTCCCAATTGATACATTTCCTGCAACCATAAACTATTGTTATATGATTCCTGGTAATAAAATTATTATTATATGATTAAAGAAAACTTTTACTAGATAGAATTTGATTCATTGGTATTCTGGAAAAAATTTACTCAGTTTTATCATTACAGTCAAATGAAAATGTTTTAGTTTTATTTGTTAAATGTGAATAATTCTATAACTTATTTCAAATACAGTTTTGATAAACCAACATTGATAATGAAGAAAATATCAAAAAAAGGGTTAGTAATTAATATATGTTAAACAAATACTAAAATAAGAATTGTTGGTTCAATTCAACAAAAAGAAACTAGTGAATTAGAAACAATACCGTCAAATAATTTCCAAGATCGTTCATAATTAGATCAGAAAATTCCTCGGGAGTATGAGGACGATTGGTCAATGTTTTATTGATGACGAAGTTGAAAGCATAATCATTATATCCCATGTAAACCATGAAGATGGATTCAGACAAATATTGTGCGAGTTGACTGCCAAAATGAGGTTGTAGATGTTGTTCAACAGTCTCTTTAAACAAACTCACTTGTTTGCTTAAACATAAGTTCTCTCCCTGCATGATTATTTGAAAAATTGTTAGATGGAAAAAAAATGTTCAATGGAACCATTTAATTCGTGTAGAATATATAGTCATTCATTTTAATTTTTTTTGGGGGCTCTGTTAACTATCAAAACTGTCATTAAAATCTGCTATTACATTGATGACATCAATAATATGATTTGATGATGGAAATTGTATGTCTTGTAATTTCAATATTTAACTTTTATTTTAAAACAATATCCAATATATTCATTTAATTTTAATTATACCACTTAAATAAAGTTGTATATACATGAGATAGAGTTCTTACAGCAAAACTACCAGTCTCGTTAAAAATTCCAGCTGAACCTGATGCGTAATTGAAACCCTCAAAGGTTTTATCTGATGATAAAGTCTTGTTTACGGGCAATACTGGAGGTATATATTGTAACCCAAGCCACTCAGCTGCATTATGTGTAATAAGACATTGAAATTCAGTGGATATATCAAAAAAAAATCCAATATTGGATTTTAAGAACTTCATGAATTTGAAAAAAAAATCTATAATTAATTATTTTCTTAAAGAATTTAAGACAACATTGTAGATGTTAACAATTAAATTATGGTGGACAAATTTTTTGATATCTGAACCTCTACATTTTGATAGATAATGTGCTTTCAACATCAGTATGTTAAGTTTTGAATCAAATTTTTGTCGATAATGAAAACTTACAATAATCATGGTGCAACAAAATGATATATTAACAAATTAACACTGTTTCATTAAATGATAATATATAAATTTTTGTTAATAATTTTTAACAACCTTGAAGAACAAGACATATAGAAAACTTACCAAAAAAATCGGCAATTGTTCTACCATTAGTAAACCTGCCAGTTGTGCCAAATGGGAAATCTATGCCATATGGATACATATTTCCTTTTGCCTTAGTATCAAGAAAGTTATTGTTACCAGCATCAAGGAAAGAGTCACCAAATACAAAAAATGCTGGTGCAAGTTTGGCTTCAGACTTGATCACAAATAAAAGAAGAAGAAATGCAGACAAAGAAGCGCGCATTTTCTCGTATTTGATTCTTCTTTGTTTTCTTTTTTCCTTTGGATCACTTTATTTTAGACTACCCTGTAGAAGAAATATAGAGAAATAATTTGTAACCTTGATCTATGTAATTTTGAAAGCTTATATAGACAAAATTAATTAATATAGAATTTAGTTGCGTCTAAAACTCGATCTAAGTAGACTTTTGCTAGCATAATTGTATGGAGAAACTACTTTTTAAGTATTTCAATTTGACTATTATCTACAAACATGGTATTACACTAAGTTCGTTCTAGCTTTTGATAAATTTAAAAATTTCAAATGTTGTTAACCGTTTGTTTGAGAATTTAGAAATCAACACACATAAGCACACAAATTTCTTTTTACCACGAATTTATTTAATATGGCGTAAAAATGTCAAGCATTTATAGCTATCACAATTTTTCTTGATTTGGTAACACTTTGTAATTAAATATTGCAATTTTTTAATGCAACATAAGGAAATTATAAGGTACCACAGTTGTTTACCTGAAAAGTATTTACCTGTAGTTACCCAAAACTACAATTGGAATTGTGAATTTCAATTATAATTTTTCGAGATTATACAAAAACTTATTTACTAATGTTATCAATCTTTTCCATTATTTTTTTTGTAAGTTTTTTTTTTCTGTTGACTGCCTCAAATCAGTTACTGTAAAGTACAAAATGTACACACAGTTTTATAGAGTTTGTCAAAATATGCATACATAGACTAATTGAAAATGTTACCAAACATATCTAAATTTCTGTAACGCAATCTGAGTAAACCTATATTAGAAAATTGGAATGAATAACAGTTCAAATTATTTGGATAATATGTCAGAATATATATGAGTTATTAATTCGAAATAAATAAGCATATGATTTTTTTTTTTAAAATATACATATAACAATGCCTATAAATTTAGACGTAAACTAAAAAATATGCAAAATTAATTGTAGCACAATTTCAAACTTGAAAAAAAAAAAGCAAAAAACAAAAACATTTTGACAATTCTGAAATTGAGAAATTTTTGTACCTTGCACCACACAATACTAAATTCTTCATAAACTTATTGATTAAAAACTCTTTTTAGAACTCTATAATCCTCAAAAAATAAAGATTAGAGATCAATATTATCTAGAAATAAGAAAATGTGTGTACATCATTACCTCCAAAATCGGCCGACACAACTAGGCGAAGCCTCAAAAGAATATCTCGCACTAGAGTAGTTTTAATAATAAGAATGGATCTAGTTGATGCTTCTACTGAAGAGATGATGAAAATGATGTTACAATTCTCTTACTCTGTTTGAGGGCTTTGAAGCTTTATATGTATGAAACTGTTGAACAGTCCAAATGAATTTATATAAATCAAGTCGATCAATCGATTGAGGCTAAGCCGAACCGAGTTAATTGTGGAGAATTATTACACATACAAATAAGTAAGGTAAGGATAGGGTAAGATTTTCTGTCAAAAAAAAAGATAGGGTAAGATTATACTCATAACTCATACCGTATATTGTCTTGAATTTACATAAAAAAGACTTTTATGAGCGTCAAAAAATAAATAGAAAAAAGAGTTGTAAAATAGTTGTGATACTTCCTTTATTTTCCCTAATGCTATATTCTTTGAAATAAATTTATATTTATACCATATATAAAAGTATGAGAATGGAAAGTAAAGAAAAGGCCTTAAAAGGACCTCTTAATCTTTTTAGAAAATTTTAATTATTGATTGATTGTTTGTTTAAAAATATATGGTTAACCATTTTTAGCCTACAATTCATAAAGTCTTATTAAATTCTAATTACACTACATTTTTATAATAAATTAAACTGTAGAGTAATTTTTTTAAAAATAATGATATAATTTCTTCTCAATCATAAAAGTTCAATAAAATCCCTAAATTCGAATTAAAAAAATATTAATTATTCTCAAGGTAATGTTACTTGTCTGAGCAAAGAGGCTTGTTGAGTTGGCAACCATGCCAACCCTAAGAATTTGAGATCCTGGGTTTAAGCTCACCTAAGAGGGATTGGGTTATAAAAAAATAGTGTAGGAATCGTATGTATACCAGTTCAAAAAAAAAAAACTAGTCACTAGTCTATAAATTATTATATAGAAATCTTTTTCTATTTCGTATTACTTTCTTATAAGTCAAGAATTTAACAAAAAAACAAACTACCAAATCAGTGGCCTAGCAAGACAATCATGGAATCAATCCTCTTCAACTGAAGTTCTTTCACACACTAATACAACATCAAGAAAGGAGAAAACTGTTAAAACTTAGAAACTACAATCGAGTCCAAGTGATATGCAGTTTGTAGGCACCCATATTTGGGAAAGGATCCTATCTTTGGGAAAGGATTACAGCAAGAGCAAAATTCAATCAAAAGGAGATGGACACATCACTAATCTGGCTATGTTGGTGAGGAGAATGGAATGTCTTAATCAGAATTCAATTCTAATGATATTGTCTTTTAGGACCGTTTTACCACAAGAATTGAGGATTTGAGAGGCCACCTTTATAGCAAAGTTAGGAAAGTATGGTATAAACGCAAGGATTATTCTACAAGTCTTTCAGATTAGATTAACATGTTTTTTCACAATATTTAGAGGCTTTTATCTCGGCATTTTATCAAGAAGATTATCACTCTTCAAGGTTATCAAGATCAATACATGATTGCTATTAATAGAAGCAGAAGCAACGTGTTCCAGCACCATACTGTCTATCAACACAACTCTAGGTACAATGTCTTAGCTTATCTTTCAATATTCTCGAGCTTCCCTGGAGTTTCCCTATAGGTGATGGGTTCTGTGTTTCTATTCAAAGACTGTGTTGCTCCAATTTGAGGGGGATAAAGAGCGTGGATTTGGAAAATTTTGATGTTTTAAAGATTGACCCAGTTAAAGGTTTGGTCTTGACTTAGTTAAAGTTTCGATCTTTGTACTTTATATGATTCAAAGTGTTGATTTTTGTGCTGTGTAAGTGCAGAGTTTGGGCTTCTGGGGATTGGGCATGAGTTTGACCGCTATCCAAAGCAGAGAGTTCGTGGAAAATGATATGATAAGATTTCAGCTAGAGATGCTTCACTGTTGCTTTTTTTTTTTGATTAAGAATGATTTTCTTTTGGACAGAGATCAAGGATGATTGTTAGTCGATGAAAACTCCTAGAATATCAAATATGCAAAGACATAGCAATACACTTGAAACTTATTGGTGAACCCTAACAAAAATCATAGATTTGATTTCTGATTTGATTCTCACTTGTAGTTTATTGGTGGCGAATCCGATTTTTAGAGGAAGTAAATAAAATAACTTATCAATTCACGAAATATTTTTTTATGAATTTATCAAATTAATTTTAGCAAATTATTTGTTTACTAATTTTTTTAAATATCTTTAGTAATAATTTTGTAATATTTTATTTTATTATATTGAATTTTAGGTTTATTATTTAAATCTTATAATTGATTCCGATTCTGTAGCACTAATAAACCAAACAGATAATTATTATAATCAGATTCCGATTTCGTATTAAACCAAACAGTTACTACATGAATCAATTTGATTTTGATTCTTATCATTTTGATTCCCTATATAATCGATTCCAATTCCAATACATTTTTTAACCAAACAACCCCTTAGATTTTTTATATGCCAAACCATGCAAGTCTAAAAGAAAATGTTGTAGCATGAAGCATAAGACATGGAGAATATTGACTAATCGAAATCAGAATAACATTCAAAGAAAGTCCCTGCTTACTACATATCATCACTCATGCGTAGGAGGATAACTAATGACCTGAAGAAATTAAAATAGAAATAGTTGAAGACATTTCTTAGGCTTGACATAATTGATAGATTCAAATAGACTTGGGGTTAGGGAACCTCAAATGAATCCACTTGGAATGATATGATAATTCAACGGAAATCTCAGACTTGGGGGGGAAAGATTATAGGCATGGTTAAACCATTAGCATTTGGAAAGATAAAAAAAAAAAAGTTGCAAAACACAGAATTCACAGGTAGAACTTTAACTGAGTATTTTGTGACGTTAGGATCTGCCCCTCTTTCCCTGATTAGCTGCCTGCACATGATAGAATTGCCAATTAGTGGCTTCTAGCATTAAAGTAGTACGTAAAAGCAACGAATTAAATGTCCATACTTCCAGTCAGACTTCAACCAAAGTAACGCCTGAAATATCCAGCAAAAGATATGGACAAGCAATGATACCATAATTACATATTCTATTCGAGCTGAAAACAAAATTGACAAAATGGGTGACTAGATAACCAATCCACCACCAAAAAAAAAAGAGCAAATAAACATGATTGATCTCTGTGAAATTCCATGACCCAAAAAAAAAAAAGAAGGTTGCCTTGACAAGATCTACTGGCTTGATCACCACATTTAAACATCAAGTCCAATATAACCACCAGTGCATCTAATAAATTTGGTTCCACCCACCAAAATACAAATGGCACCTTTTACATCGCCCAACTCCACCAAAAAGTTCCTCAGAATCATCACTTTGCACCAGGATAGGTGTTCTGCAAATAAAAGCTGAAGAATTGAAAATACAACTCCAACTCAAAACCCGGCCAATCTGAAGTTGTTCTCTTTCATCTCAAGAAAAAATGCTGTTGAACTTTCACTAATACTAGATATTTGTCTTCCATCAACACCAGCTCACTCAGCGTTGTTCCATGAGTAAATCAAAACCACCTCCCCCTCATGATGAAACCTACAACAACGCCCCTTGTCCAGAGCATAACTCACTCACAAGAAGTACTCACCTACTGCCCAAATCCAATAAAGCAATCAATTTGGCTCCACACAGGAAAGATACTTAAAACACCTTCAGTGTCCAACTATCATAATCAGTAAAATTTCCTGAGTCTTTCCAATTAAAAAAAACAAAAAAAAAACTGGCTATAAATTAGATTATTCAAACATGATTCCAATTCTTAAACCAGAACCGAACATTATAAAAGGATAGTAGTAATTCCATTTTCTGTTCCACTCAATTACAATTCAATGGATGACATAATCGACCACCAGCTTAAACAAACACCACAATCATTAACAAAACCAAAACAACAACAGCAACAACAACAAAGTAATAGTCTCAGTAACAAACTCACATCACGTCCGGATAAAACTCAACAGCTGCTTCCTCAAGTACTTGGTTCAGATGCTTCGCGTAATTTCCATTGTAAGAACCTCTAATTCAGTTTAAATCAAATCAACAAAGAAGAACAAAGAAATAAAAGGTTATGGATAGAATGGTAAATTTGACCTGATGGTGAAAGCGACGACAAGGTGGCCTTGGTGGAGAATGTGGACAAAGTCACGCTCCGACAAGAAGTGAATGAGGCGAGAGGGTCCGAGGTCTTTGGGGTACCCTGTGTAGTACCTGAATGGAATTTAGGACAAAACCAGTGTTGCACAGGAATAGAATTGACAACCAGAAGGATAGGATTGGAGTATTTCCTTTGTTCAGAGGGAGATTGAGACTTACTTGCATGTTGCTCGCAGTTGAATCATCATTTTGTCAAAAAATGAGTGCTCTTCCATGTTTTGGTGTGTGACGAACAGCATTGTTGGTCCTGTTGTTTGGAATTTCAGGAAGCTGGTGGAGAAAGTCAATGGCGGAGCCAATGACCGGACGTGGGGTGCTAAAATGAACTAAAATGAAAATCTTTCGTAACAAAAAATTGCAAAAAAATACTAACAATTACCAAACCCTAATTAACCGGAATTACTAAACTATTTATTTCTATTCATCAAGTTAGAGACATTCCTCCCTAAATGACTAAATCATTTATTTCTATTCATCTTCTCTCCTGAAATTGGCAACAAAGAAGCTCCACTTTTATTCATTCACAAGCTGCTAGTTCATAAAAGAACAGTTATTGGCATTGGCAAATCATAAGACCAGCAAGCATCAAGCAATCATTGACAATATCTACAAAATAATTTAAAAACTACGGGTAATTAAAATCAAATAATCATCTAATGAACACAAAAGAATATGTTATTGTGTCCTACCTTATCAACCTCTCCAGTAGCTGGATCGACTAATTGGCTGAGGAACTCTCCTTTTTCCTTCTTTTTCTGTTCCAAGCTCACCACCACAGACGCAGAAACTAAAACTACCAAAAGAATGAAACAAATTGACCTCATCCAACCCATCGGACGTTGAATTGCCATTATCGACTTAAACTATCCTTCTCATTTCATCAATGACTAAACCCTGAAAGATTCAAAACCCCAAGTCTGGCTTTCATAACAGAAAAACTACCAAACAAAAAGCTTCGAACTTTCACATCTTCATGCAACCCACTATGTTTTTTCACCAAACTAAGTTCCAAACAATCCAAATAAACACAAAATGTAATCCAAAATGTGCCCAGAAATTGAAATACATATATATATAACTCAAATACATGAATTATCCTCCAAGGCATCCACTATCCTGTTCTACAAATTAGCTACTTCTTAAATAAATCAAGCAGTCAGAGTGTTTGTGCCTTCCCTTGTGACTTTCGCTTGAAATCTTTCCATGAAAGCTGGATTGGCACTGAGTCTGTTCTTGACATATGAGACTCGAGCATCATCTGCCAACTTATCCGCTTTCGCAGCTTCCTCAATAAGTGCAAAGAGAGTCCTGAGGCAATCTTTTCTATTTTCTTCTCTATGTTCAAACCTGAAAAAATAAAAATAAATTTCTTTTTTAGCCATAAATAAATGACACACATTGACTGCCAAATAAACAAAGTACTAATCAGTCAACACAGGAAGTACGAGAAGCACGTATGTCTGAAAACACATGGCGGTGCCGGTATTATCGTTTATCAAATAAAAAACAAAGATGCAGTTGGCTCTTGAGCACGCCATTCAGTTTGGGGTGACCAAGAGGGAAATTTCTCGAAGATCAGTAGAAACAGAAGGTGAAAATTTCTAACCCAGGCTTGCTAACTGCACTGGATCACCAACTTGTTCAGGCTACGCAACCAAGCAAAGTTAAAATACATAACAGAAATTGTGAATTACTTCTCACTTGTGATTGTAAGTTCATCTTGGCCTGGATAATACCGTTTTCCAACCAGTGTCCTCAAACATATAAGCTGGTATTTAGAAAGCCCCAGCTCCTTGACAGTAACAGACATTTTGACTTTCCTGTTCTTTGGATGCCAAGCATCTCCCCCTGGAGTCAAGACTACACGTGTTGGCCACCAAAGAATTGGCCCCTTACCTGGTGGATCATCCAACTTCTTTTTTATGCCAGGTACTGCAGTCTCATCGAATGTGGGAGGCCCCTCAGCTTCCATTTTCTTTACATATTCTTGGACCATCTCATCCTCGAACTGCTTGAATAGTTCATAAGCTTTTTCTGGTTCCATTTCCCCTCTTTCGCACATATCACCAAGCTCATCGAACTTCTTTTCTACCTTTTCCTTAATGTCATCTAATGAAAATAAAAGTCTGAACGGAAATTTAAAATAACAGCAATTTCTTGTATGAACTAAGGAGTTTCAAAAGCAAAAGCATAGCACATGACGATGGTATCAGAAATTAAATGCGGAACACATAATTCTGAATATAACTAAGAATAAAATCATTCTGATGACAAAGATATCAAGAAAAACCCATAAAACTTAAGTCATTGTTTTTCTACGAATCATAAGTAGCAAAGTGTACAAGAGATCCACAAAAAACACTGTCAAGAGCTCAAATTTGCAAAACAATAAACATTTTTGATGAATTAATAGTAGAACATTAGAATACATTAAATGTTCAGCAGATGAATAAAACCAGCAAGAAAACACTTAAATTACTTCACCTGGAAGAAGCTTATCCCAGTGACGTATGTCCTCCAGAATCTCCTTGCACTCCTTGGTGTCCTTTATAAACCCTTGTTCTATTGCCTCTTTAACCATCTCATCCCATTTTGTGTCATTCATGATGAAAAACTCATCCTTCACCATTTTATTCACTGCATGACTTCTTGCATCATACAAATCATCAAGTTCCTCATCAGTTGTGTGTATCTCCTCAAATCAGATTCAAAATCCTTGTCATTGACATCATCTAGGGGCTTCATTTGCAATTCCTCCGTCAACTCATCATCTGTTTCCTCATGTTTTCCCGACATCCTCCTCCTCAAAATCGATTCCATAACCATCGGAAGCACCTCCTCATCACCTTTGAAATACTTATCGACCATCTCCTTCAGCTCTGGCACCACATAATAAACAAGTTCAGGTTTTCTACCAACACCCACATAAATAAGCCGATTGTACAGACATGCCAGCCAAAAAAAGAACAAAATCGAAAAACAATTCACTAATGAAGTACAAACTAATATTACTTGTCTACAAACAGAAAACAGTAAACGACACTCAAATAACCGAAAGTTCTATTTCCATTCTTTTTTTCCTACAACTTTCCGACCACCAAATAGAGAATTGAAGCGCAATTGAAATATATGTTAAAAATAACATTAACCTTTGTTACTGACATCCTTGACATCCACCGAATCATCCTTGTTTTTAAGCTCAGCCAGGGATGACAATTCGGCTACTGAGTTAGGTTTGTCGCCGGAGGAATCAGGGGAGAAAAACCTGAATAAAGTCCGAGTGGAAGCGGCCAGTCGAGCGAGTGAGGTGTCGGAGATGACGGGCTTGGCGTCGGAGTGAAGGAGATGGCGAGTACAGAGAGTGGCATTTCGAAGCAGAGATCTTCTCATGGTTATTGTCACTTTCTTCTTCGTTTGTTAAGTCACTAGCTTCAATGATTCTTTCCAAATGAAAACCAATAAAATTTCACCTGTAAATAAACTTCACACATTACCACCAATACAAAACTTTCCACTCCAGAAAACCAAAACCCCGACACTCTCAGAAACCCAATTCAGGCAGAAGAAGAAAACCCTCAAAACCCATACCGTTCCTGACCAATTTGAAGGAGATTCAAGACTCAGATGAGGGCTTGTCTCTACCCAGTTTCGTTTCTCTACCCAAAAAATCAATCTGAAACAAAATACTCAAACCCTCATTTCCCTAATTTAGAAAACGAAGCTTACCGCGGTGTCGTCGGTTTGTGTGTAGAGTCTGGAGACGGCGTGTCTGAGAGAGAGAAACGAAAGAAATGTGAGATGTGAGTCGGGTTGTGTGTCGATTGTTTATCTCCTTACGTCAAGAGAGAAAGACCGACGTAACAGATCGAGATTGTGGAGAGCGAGCGCCGGCCGCCGAGAAAGAGAGCGAGACAGCGAGGAGAGACTGAGAAGCCAGAGGCGAGAGGTGTCTGTGTGTGTCAGGGTTGGGGAATAAGTGCGACAAAAACGTGGCTAATTTCTTTGGTCCTTATATTGCTTTTTTTTTTTAATTTTAATAATCTCTTTTATCATTATTCATTATTTTAATACTGTTAATATATTGATAAATTTCTTTATAAAAAATAAATTTATAACAATTTTTAATAATAATGTAAGTATAAATAGAATAATCACATCTAATAAAAATTTATGGGTCTGTTTAGTACCACAACATTTAATATATAATATGTAATATTTTTTAATGAGTAGTGATGAATAAATAATAAAAAGGTAGAGAGATGACACGTTTTTTATAATATACTATATACTCATGAAAAAATAATACATGTTGTTAGTGTCAAACAAGTCGTATATAATTGATATATATACTAAATTAGTTCAATGTATTCAAGCACATTCAAAATATAAAAATAATAAAAATAATTTTGAATTAATTTTTTCAAAAAATAATAATATTTAGTGAGTATGTTACTTAATGTTAATAACATTTAGGTTGTACACCTATGAACACTTTTGCATATGTATAAACACATTTGTACATTTTTAAACATTTATATATAATTTTAACAACTATGAACACTTTTAAACACATATATACATATTTGAACACATATATACAACTATGAATAACTATGAACACATTTAAATAACTATAAATACCTATGTACACCTTTAAATACTTATATATATATATATATAAAGTGTACATAGGTGAGAATTTGAGAGGGAGAAAGTCGAATTGGCCATTTCAATTGGGTTTGGTTTGTGTTGGTGTGTAAAGTGAATTGGCTAGGTGACAAATTTTTAACTGTTATATACAAATAAAATTAAGGGTAGAGATGGAGAGTGAGTGGCTCAACTTACTCTTGGAGTAAGTTAAGCCCTCTCATTATTTTAAGAATATTTTTTTTTTAATTTACTCTTAATCATTATTATTCATTGATTTTAAATCTAATTACTGATATAATTTACTTTTTTGAATCTAATCATTATCATTAAATGCAAATGCAATACACGATAAAGATTAAAAATAAATTAAAAAAGCTTACTCTTGCAGAAAGTTGAGTCCTCCTCACACACACACACACACACACACACACACACACACACACACATATATATATATATATATATATATATATCTTGGTTTAATAATTGTTTTAATAAATGAATAAGTTGGGTAGAATGAAGATGACACACCTAAGGAGTATAAAGACTTCAACAATGAAGATTGGAAGTCTCTAAGTCGAAATGTCAAAGCCACTCAACTCTTATATTATGCTTTGAGTCAAGAAGAATACAATCAGATCTCCTCTTGTGATCATGCCAAGGTGATTTGGAAAATGCTTGAGATTACTTATGAAGGCACAACTCAAGTCAAGGAAACAAAGGTTAATATGCTTCTACATGACTATGAGTTATTATCCATGAAAGAGGATGAAAGCATTAACAACATGCTTGATCGCTTTGTGGAAATCACAAATGGTCTTGCCTCATTTGGAAGACCAATCTATAATAGCGACAAGGTGAAGAAGATCTTGAGATCTTTGCCTCAAGCATGGAACGCAACAGTCACCGCCATCATGGAGTCCAAAGACTTAAATTCTTTGCAATTTAGTGCTTTAATTGGGTCACTCATAAATTATGATATTGTTCTCAAATCAAGAGATGGAAGACCAAAGCATGGGAAGGCATTGAAAGCTTCTATTCATTGCCAAAAAGGGGAGAGTGAAGGAGAGACAAGCTTGGATCAAGAGAAGGATAAAGAGCTAAAATTCTACTCCAAAAGGATATTAACCTATGAGAAGTTGTTGAAAAACAAGAAGAAACAACAAAAAGAGATGCAGAGGTTAAAGGATAAGAAGAAGAAAAAGAAAAGAAGAGACTATAGTTCTTTTTCGAGTGATGATGGAGATCCAATGGAAAATGTATGCCTTTTAGCATATTAAGTACTCCTAATTCTCATTTTTTTTATTTCATGCAATTTTTTATTTCTAATTTGATTATTGTTATTTGCATGAATTATTTGGTTGTGTTGATTTGCATATGTGCATTGTTTTGAAATAAATAGGGGGAGAGACTATTTTTTTATATATGCACAAATTGCTTTTGAAATGGGAAGTGAAAATGTTTAAAATTTGCTAAATTGTTTAATCTTTTTGATTAATGACAAAAAGGGGAGATGTTGAAAATAGGTATAAATTTTTTGGATATTCATTTGATTCATTTGCATAATACTAATCAAATGACAAGGATGAAATCCTTGATCAATTGTTGCCTTTGATGTAGTCATCAATCCTTTAAAGTTTTGTCATCATAAAAAAGGGGGAGATTGTTGGATCATGGGTGATCAACAATAAGTTTCTTATGTTTTTTGATGATGAGCAAAAGGTTTTGATGAAGAGCAAAATGTTTGACTTGAAGTGAAACACGTTGGAACGCTTAGAGTTGCGAAACAATGCTCTGCAAAGCAACAACGTACGTTACAACAAAGCTGAAGTACATTATCTAGAAAACGTCGTGATCAATGTACGTCTTGTAAAGTCACAACGTATGTTATGGACGAAAACGTAGGTAGAGAATCTGCAACGTACGTAGACATGAAACTGAATGCAAACAGAGGCTATTGGATCCTTAACAACGTACGCCATACATGCACAACGTACGCAGTGAAGGATCACAACATATGTAGAGGAAAGACAACGTACGTCATCTGGAAATGAAGCATGATCAATGTACGTCTTCAAATGCCAATGTACATTAGCTGAGTCACAGAAAGCTACAGAAGCATTAAATGCACTCCAACGACTAGTTTGTCACCACCAATGATCATATGGCATGGAAATGTTATAAATACATCAAGAGAAGGGAAAAAACGTGTTGAACAACATCATAACTCATTGTACCAAATTTCATATCAATTCCAACCTAGAAAAACCATCAATCAAGCTAGAGATCAAAATTCAACCTTCAATCTCAAATATCCAACTATAGCATAGTGCTTCAATCTGTTATAAACAATTGTGTACACTTTGAGAGTGTGAGTTAGGTTTGTTGTAAGCCTATAGAAAACAACATTGTAGAGGTTTGTTGTGAACCTATGTATAAAACAACATTTAGAGAGATTTGTTGTGAACATATAAAAAACAACATTATGAGGTGTTGAGCCGGAATCAACCTCGTGTATTGGCCTTGTTGGATTGAGCCGCAATCAATCATCGATAGTGAAAAGCCTAAGTGAGACTTAGGTAGTGGATGTAGGCAAGGTTGGCCGAACCACTATAAATCCTTGTGTCTATTTTGCTCTCTCTTCTCAAATCGCTTCCGTTCATGCAAAAGATCATACCGAAATTCTTCAACACCTAACTCCTTCTGCAGTTTACACCAAAATTGTGAAGTAAACCGAGGTCCTCTGTCAAAAACTATAGAGGCTAGAACTCTATGAAAACCGACAATTCTATCTATATACAATTTTGCTAGTCATATCACTCCATAAGTTGTCTTGATAGGGAGAAAATGTGTAGACTTAGTCAATCGGTCCACAATCACCTAAATGGATTCATATCTGGAAGATGTTATCGGTAACCCAAGTAAAAAATTCATAGTGATGCGATCTCATTTCCACTTCAGAAGGGGCATTTGCTGTAACAAACCAGAAGGACTCTGATGCTCAAACTTAATCTGCTGACAGGTTAAACACCTATTAACAAACTTGGATATATCCTTTTTTATTCTTGAAGACTAGTAAGATCTCGAAGATCCCTGATACATCTTAATGTATCCTAGGTGTCCAGAGTATGCAGAGCTGTGACCATCGGTCATAATCTCCTTGCATAAACCACCTAAATATGGTATGCACAACCTCAATCAAAACCAGAGAACTCCAGAGTCATCAACACTAAACCCAGGTATATCAGATGACTTAACCTTTTCAACCAAATTCTGAATCTCAGCATCTTCCTCTCGGATCCGATCTAACAAAATGCGTCTCACCTCAATATGGCCAAACAATAACCATGAGTCATCAAACTGTAATTCAACACCATCTTCTAACAATTTCTGCCACTCCGACATTACTGATCCTCTCTTGACTGAAATATGGACTAATGATCGGCTTATCGTAAGTGCATGAGAGTCGATGTAGTAATAAAACCCTTGGAGTATTCCTCGAGTGTCGAATCCACAGGAAACGCGTATTAGTTAATGATCGAAAAGGAAAAGAAAGAAAATAAGTCTGGAATTTGAGTTATGAAGGGTATGATTTTTAAAACCTAAAATGAAATAACAAACAAAATAAAGGCATTTGGATCATTGAGATGCAAGCAAAGATTTCCTTTTACTATATCAAAGAAATGAGTTTTTGCGATTAAGTGTTTTCTCCACATGACTCAACCAAGGCCTCTCTCGAGGTCACTTGAATTGTACCTACATTCACTAGAGGGTCCTTTTGGCCACACCTAGCCAAACTAGGCCTTTTAAGTCTATTGAGGAATTTCATTGAACACTTTGTAAGCACTAGGTATATCTACTATAGAATTCAACAAATTTTATGCTTATAAACCTAACCTAAGTTTCATCTCTTGATTCTTCACTTAGGCTTGCTAAAAGAACATTGTGGTAGCTAAGCACATCATTCCATTCATAAAAAGTCATAAAATCAAATCCAAGGCATTCTTTAAATATGACAAATAAGGGACATCCAAGAAAAACTTTAGATATAGAAAATAAAGTACAAAAATCAATACCCATTCATAATTATAGAACATATCCATGAAAGCTTACAACTTAAAATCCAAAAAAAAATCTATACTACCATTGTTTAGAGAAAATAAGAAAAATAAACACAAACCTTAAACGAAAAAAACACAACACCAAAAATGAAATGAGAAATGGAAAGCAAAAGATGAGGGGGTTTCCTTTTTCAAGACCATAGGTCTCTTCAAGGAATCCCCCCTTCTTCCTCTTTTTGAATCCTCTCTCTCTCTATTCAAGCTTTTGTGGTGAAGTGTGGCTGCCTAAGATGATCAAAATAGTGTGGAAGAGGTGTATTTATACCCTTTTGGTCCCCCCAAACCTTAGAAACAATCTCCCAAAGACGCCCCTACACGTGTGCCTTGGTCCCCACTCCTTTTGTCTTCATCTGGAGCTCTTTTTGGCCACCTGTAGGTTGTCACGATGGAAAGCACTCGGTCTTAATAAACAATGGAAATCCAAAGGGGGGGGTGAATTGGTTTTTTAGCAAGTTAAAAAATTTGTTGAAATTCTTTTGCAAACTAAAACAAATAACAAAGTTCTTTTAAATTAAAATCAAAGTTAAATGCTGAAGCAACTTAAAATCAAAGATCAAATTCACACACAACAATATAAATCAAATGCAAAGCAAGTAAGAGAGAGTAAGGGAAGAGAGCACAAATTCGATTTATAGTGGCTAGGTCCTCCTTGAACCACGTCCACTCCTTGAGAATCATTTCAAGAATTTCAATCCACTTACTCCTTACTTTCAAGTGGAGAGAAACCGTTTACAAGACTTGTTTTTGCATGCTCTACAAGCAAACCATTACAACTTGTTTTAAGGACAAAACAATTAAATCAAATTCCTAGTTTTTTGCAAGCTCAATTAGAAAACCATCACCCCTTATTTTTTGGGGCTCAATAAGGAAGCTGAACCTCTAGTATTTGTAGGAAACAAACTAGGAAACCTACAGTTCTAGTTTTCTAAGGATTACTAGCAACCAATCTTGTTTTTATAAGGCACAATAAGAAAACTTATCTACCCCAAGTAAATAACTTTGCTTGATACAAGATTTAACCAGAAAATATAATAGATTTATAGCTCAAACCAACCCAAAACTTTGATAGCAAGTAATAGCTCAAATCGGTATAAACTAAAGAGTGAGAGAACAAATGAGAAATAAAGATAGAAATGTGTAACCAAGGTTTCTTTCTATTCTTCTGATGTTGGAGGCGTCTATTTATAGCCACTTATAAGAATGTAGCCATTGGAAGCCTCAAAGTATCCGTTGTGAGAGAATAGAAAATTCTGATTTAATTGATGTCACTGGCACTAATGTGCATTATTGCCTTTAACACGTGTTCTTAGATACACTATTAAAGATTAGAGCGTGTTGTGGATCATCAGCGTGCCTTGTTGAAGTTGCAGTGCTTCTGGTTGAAAAAGCCTTTCATTAACGTGCCTTGATAAATTCTTCAACGTGCCTCGACAAGTCATCTGCATGCCTTATCGACTTCAAAAATCACTTCTTGATTTTGACATATTCTTGTATGAAGGAATATTGAAATTTTGAAATCCCGAGGAGCGTATAACAGATTTTTTTAGTTTATGAGAAACTCCTCGACTACGCTCGTTGCACACCAACAACGTGTGTTGTTGCATTGCCTTTAAAAATGATACTTTTACTCAACAATGGGCATTCTTAACTTTAACATCTCCTCAACACGATAACTAAGACAATTTATGAGCAGTTCCTCGAGAACGTGCGTTCTTCTTCATTAGCACGTCTTAATGAAACAAAATAAGATACCAGTAGACTTTAGTCATCATCTACACATGTTGTTCCCTCTTCTAGGTGCGTAGATAAAGTCTTCACTTTCAATAGCGCACGTTCTTAAATCATCTGCACACTTAGTTGCATCTCTTGGATATATTAGACTAGCGTATCCTCACATTCTTCAATGAAAAGTGTGCCTAGTGTTGTCCTTAAGAATTCCAAAACTGCAGGGTAATCACTAAGGTTCTTCAGTATTGTGTATTGATAACACACAAGGACTTAGAATCGATGGGAGTTGGAAATCATCAACGTGTGTTAGGGTTCATTAATGTGCTTTGATGGTTATTAAAGTGCTTTGTTGCCAAATATTAGCAAGTTTGCAACTTTGCACCTTTTTCATGGATGTTTTGCATTCATCATCATCAAAACCGAACTCAACAATGGTCGTGATAGTTTTCTTGCCACGTTTTGGTGTCAATTTTGGGTGCCACGGCTGTGACCCTTCTCTACTTCACTTTTCCTTCAATTTCTTTATCCAACCGTGAGTCAGTTTGAAACCTTTTCACTTTCCATCATTTCCAACTCATTTTCTTCAATTTATCTCATCCTACAAATATCACAAATATCATATTTCACCATAAAAGCATGTTTTATAGGATGACGATGACCGCTTGATTATCAGTGTAAATTTAGGATACATCAAACTCCCCCATGCTTACTCGTTTGCTTGTCCTCAAGTAAATGAATTCAAAACTCGAGGCAAAGATAACAATTGATTAGAACAAGTCACAAGAGTTTTGTACTATGCAAGTATGCAAATAACATGACCAAAAGAGGATACTATGCTATGCATCAATCACGCAAACCAAACTTTGGCATTGGGAATTGGCAATTTCAAGAGTTCATAAAAAATAAATCCGTAGTCTATTGGTATGTCCAAAGCTTATCTCTTTCATTGCTAAGATAAAATATATTTTTCTTTAGTCATAAAGCAAGCTAGGCATTTTCATTCATTCACACCAAAGAGTGCTTTTACTTTGATTTGTCTTTGATTACATCTTTCATGGCTTTCACTTTCATTTTGGTTGCTACAAATGAGTTAGTGAATTAAGGGTCCCTGTGATTACACTTATTTATTATAAATAGGGTATTTATCATTTCCACTTTGAAGTTGGAACCCTAAGCACTTATCCTCATTTAGGTTCACCATCAAAAGCGAAGCATAATCATTTAAGCATTCAACTTACGCACTTAACTTTCTAATTAAAACAAGCTTACTCTATATTTAAACCATTTAGTCATTCAAGCACAATCTTAGCAACAAGTTTGAAAGCTTTCTATTATACCATCACTAATAGACTAAGGTTGTTGATAGAAGAACTCCCAACTATGCCACCTAAAAAAATGCCAAATTACAAACAAAATTCCTCAAATAGCATACATTCCTCAATTAATCATGCTAAAAGTATACTTTCACACTACAAAATTCCTCCAACCAATTCAATTCAAACTCATTCTTTTCACTAAAAAAAATTCAAGCATAATTTCAAACAAAAATTTCAAGCATTTTTAAGCAAATTCACTCACAAGCAACGACTATAAAACAATTAACCATCAAGTAATCAATAAAACCCTCCCCACACTTATTTTGAAAATTGTCCTCAATATTTAATAATATAAATCCAAATCAAACTAAACAAGCATGAAGAACATGAGGAAAAGTTTAATAGCAACAATGAAGCATAAAGTAAGAGGATAGGGTTTAGAAAGGTTCTGTAGCTGTCACTTGCTCACCCTTGCTTTGTCTTGAATGCATGACTCCATCATTGGCATGAAACAAAATGTTTGCGGAAACAATATATATAGGCATGAAAATTCGGTAAGGAACCATGAATGAGTTGCATAGAACACTCCTTCACACATTTATTCAAAGAAAAGAAGAAAATAAACTATTTACATTGTTCATCATTTTGGACTATGCATCGGGCCATTATATGAGTCAATCTCTTCCCATAGACCACAAGTGATTTGTGAACATAAAGCACCAAATTAATGGCACCATATGAAAGAATATAGGAGATTGTATACGACCTACACCATGCATAAAAGAAAAGAAAAATAAATGATCATAACTAATAACACCATTCTCTCGCCTGTTACACGGGTGACCTGGGTTCGATCCCTGATAACGGCGCCAAAAAAACCTTGATCGATGCTTTGCAAGTGCATAAGAGTCGATGTAGTAATAAAACCCTTGGAGTATTCCTTGGGTGTCGAATCCACATGGAACATATATTAGTTAATGATCGAAAAGCAAAAGAAAGCGAATAATGTTAGTGTAAGCCCTAGCCCCAATTCATTGTATATGTACCTTTTATTTTGGAAATAAAAATATGAGGCATTAGTTTTATCATTCATTTATTTTCTGTGAATATATGGTTGATAAAATGTCCATGAATGAATATTCGACACTTGAGTTATCAAGGTTGAGGACCTTGATAGTAGAACCTGGAAGTGATAAAGAATTTCATTCTAAACATCCCTAGTCGATTATAACCACAGGAGTGGAAATAAACTAAGACTAGTATGAAGCTCTGTACGATGATCATGTTCTACGGATCATGGATAGGGAATATCTATCAGACTTCATAGATACAAAGTTTGGAACAAGGTATCTGGATTCGATCCGCTAATGAGAATATTGCATTATGGCAAATCATTCTCATGCAACGCTTATATTGGAATCCTCAAACCTAAAATCACTATGGGGTTTTTGGTGACTTGTCGTATACTTTGACATACTTCTAATGTGGCCGTAATTGGTTAATAAGTATGGGTATGATTGGGTATGCGAAGAGTCTCGCAAAGAAAAATGAGTGAAGTGATGGAATTGCCCATCTCATAAAGAGAGAAGATATCATCAACCACTTGATTGGTACAGATTGAGTAGTGTGTGACCATGCTCAAATGAAATTATAAGAGACATCATTTATTTGACATAATCAATCTTACCAGATAGTCAAGAAAAATGATTCAACAATAAATAAGGATGATTAGGTCAATGCTTTATGCTAATCAGGATATCGAGAGGCAAATGATCATATAAGGTTGAATCAGGTCTTATTAATGTCAATTAACATCTATTCAATTTGGGTAATCTTAGTGTCTTGCTAGAGACTTCCTATGATTTATGGGCCCAAGGCCCATTTCCAACATTTAATAGACCTACAGGATCGCACTCGATCGAAAACTAGGTTAAGGGTAAAATCGTCTTTTTACCGAGGCATTTATTTTATTGGATAAGATAATTTTGGGCCATATGAGGCCCACATGGAAGGCCCACATTGGATGTGGATTTAGGCATGAACATTGATTTAATTATCAGATATTAAATGAAGAAAAGAAGGGAAGATGTGTTGGAAAAAGACTCTTAAAACCTAAGCAAGTTTGGTCAAACTATGACACTACATTTGCATGATATGTGGCTGATTTTTGTGATTAATTCCATCAGATATTGTGGTATTTTAAGTGCATAAAAACACTGAATATATAATAGGACTTTAGGGTTTTATTGATACACAATTTTGGCAGCCAAAACAAGTGAAACTGAAACTCTTCTTCCAACACACAACTCTCTTCTATTATCTTCTAGGTCCAAACGAATTTGAGAAGGAAAAAAACAGAAGCAAAACCCTTTCTTATTTCCTTCTAAGCCTCCATAATAATATTTGGTTATAGCTTAAACAAAGAGACATCATTCTCTTTGCTTAGAGCCAAAGCCGAATGCCATAGTTTTGTTTGGACAAATTTTGTTGTTGCTAGCACATCCCCTTAACCACATAGTTTTTGCGTGTGTGTGAACTTAGAGAGGAGTAGCGATTCACAGTCCTTTTCATTGGCATCAAGGCGAGGGGAAATGTACCTTAACTTTGTTTTGGTACGGGCTTTATTGGTGTTTAAAATTTGGCACACATAGCTCAAAGGAAAATGTATAAATTCGGCACACATCTTGTTCCTTGTTATTATGTTTTGATTGTGATTTTTCATGAGTGCTTCTTGGATGGTATTGGATGAAAAATTGTTTGCTTCCGCTGTGTTAAATCTCTGATAATGTACATAGATACCCTACAAATAAGTCTAAAATTTGAGCTGTGAAGGGTATGATTTTTAAAACCTAAAATGAAATAACAAATAAAATAAAGGCATTTGGATCGTTGAGATGCAAGCAAATATTTCCTTTTTACTATATCAAAGAAATGAGTTTTTGGGATTGAGTATTCTCTCTATATGACTTACCTAAAGCATTTCTCGAGGTCATTCGAGTAGTACCGACATTTCCTAGATGGGTCATTTCGGCCACACCTAGCCAAACTAGGCCGTTTAAGTCCATTGAAGAATTTCATCAAACACCTTGTAGACACTAAGTATATCTACTCTAGCACTCAACAAGTTTTATGCTTGTAAACCTAACCCAAGCTTCATCTCTTGATTCTTCATTTGGGCTTGCCAAAAACAACAATGTGGTTACTAAGCACAGCATCATTCCATTCATAACAAGTCATAAAATCAAATCCAAGGCATTCTTTAAATATGAAAAATAAGGCACATCTAAGAAAAAAATTAGATATAGAAAATAAAGCACAAAAATCAATACTCATTCATAAATATAGAAAATATCCATCAAAGCTTACAACTCAAAATCCAAACACAACATCTACACTACTACTGTTTAAAGAAAATAAAAACAAACACTAACCTCAAAAATAAAACCACAACACCAAAATTAAAATGAGAAATGGAAAACAAAAGGTGAGGGGGTTTGCTTTCTAAGACCATAGGTCTATTCAAGGAACCCTCATTTCTTCCTCTTCTTTAATCCTCTCTCTTTCTCTCTCTCCAAGCTTTGGTGGTGAATGTGGCTGCCTAAAGATGTGAAAAATAGCATGAAAGATGTGTATTATACTCATTTTGGTCCCCCATAAATCCTAGAAACAATCTCCCAAAAATACCCTTTGCATATGCCTTTGGTCCCTATAAACTTGTCCATTTCCCGCCACTTTTCTCTCTCTTCAGGGGTGTCACACCCTCTCATCACAAGCGTAACTCCAGGGCGTGATGATGTAAGTTGTTGATCATACCCTCCCTCACTGCCGTGACTCCAAGGTGTGACTGAATCAGACCCTAAAGTCCTTTTTGGTCATGGTCAGTGGCCACGATAGTGACCCTCCACTGGTTGATTAAGAACTGCTTGCTAATTGCACCCTCTCATTGTAGTTGTGACCCAAGGGTGTGACGACAAAAGTTTCTCCTTTTGAGCCGATTTTCCTCCATTTCTTTCCATCACTTATGTGTTGGATAACGTGACACATACACGCAACGAAAATTAAATTTTTTTGTCAACGAAATCCATCAAGGATCCATGCAAATTGATACAACCGACAATGGAATGTGTGTTTACCTCGATGCTTTGAAACCAGAATGAGAAGATGTTGTTGAAACAAAGTCTTAGACGCTGCAAGACGCGAACGCCCTCTACCGGTATCCACACGAACGAACCGCCAAGGTGTCGGTGTACTAGCACCGAATTTTTGACTCTCAAAAACCTTGCTATTTTTCTCTCTTTCTTTTAGTGATATGGACGGCAATGAATAGAATAAAAATAGGAGAGAGAACAATTAGGGTTTCTTATAAGCTTACTTATAGAGCTTAACAAACCCTAGTCCTAGTGTTATTAGAAGACCCAATATTTATTTATTATTTAATAAATAAATCTAGCCATATTTTATTTCATAAATAAAATATAAATTCGGCCCAATTATTTATTTCATAAATAAATATTAATTGCCCATTTCTTTTGTTGACCAAGTCAAAACTCCTTCTCAATT
>CAODLS010115268.1:0-11713 GCA_948243855.1 Flueggea neowawraea | reverse complement strand
TCGCAAAGCTTGAGCTTGAGGTCCTTCGGGGTGTTGGCAGAGGAGTAGTTCTTTATTCTGTATTGAAAGGAAAAAGAAAATTCGATTCAAGGTGGAGAATTGTTGAGTTGAATGGCATTTTCTTGACCAATAGTTGAAGTCCCTTGAGTGTTTTGGTTAGGCAAAACATGTTGTAGATGATTTGGTGAAGTTGGAGGCATTTTGGGACGTCACTGGGAAGACACATACATGCTCCAACCGTGTATTAAAGTGTCAAGCCGTGGACACTCGTGTCATGCACTAGAACAAAGACGGACGGAATCTGGCAGGACACGAACTTCCTTGCCCTTGTAACTTCATTCTCTTGCCGAATAATTACACAGACACGGGATTTGTCCGTGTAATTCAAGCCACGACCGTGTCTTTTCGTATATGCCCGTGTCTTTATTATGGAGGTCACTTTGACTAGAATTAGGGCTTGGGGTTGGGTATTTTGCCTAGTAAACATTGTATACATATAAATAGGTGGCTTGGAAAACTCTTGTAACTTTTTGGCTAACTTTCATTGTGAATAATAGAATTGCTTGCTCTCTCTGCCCGTAGACGTAGATCACATTGATCGAACCACGTAAATCATGTGTTGTTCTTGTATGTGATTTTTCTATTTCCATTATTCTGTGTTTCTATTGCTTGATTTCCTAACAAACATAAAAAAAGCTGCCAATGCTGATGATCCCCAGTACAAACAACCACAACAATACAGCATCTCCGAAGGAAAAATATATCCCTTCCACCTCTCAGTACCTAATGAGATATGCATATGTTCTTGTTATGGCTGGTTGGCATTTGCAAACCACAATACCTTGGTTGTAAGTTTGATGAACCCTTTTAGGAAGAACGCCCCCATTAATTTGCTTCCTTTAGAGTTTGTTTCAGTCTATTAGGTAGGCGTGCACATGATTTGTTGACCTTATAGCAATCGTATTTATCCAGTTTATATGCATAAGAGTATTATGGTCAAAATCTTGCCGCACATAAGCTGAGAGAAGTTATAATTTTATGGAACAAGTCAATCTACGCTTGAAAGTTTCTTCACAAATCCAGGAGCTCTGTTTTGAAATTATAATCAAACTTCCTTAGAAACCCTGAGTTCCCAGAGACATTGATAACAAAATCTTCCTCAAAGAGCTCAGTTCTTAGCCCCTTAATTAGTGGTTTGTTTCACTTACCTAAGTTTCTTATAGCTTTATTTCCATCTTCGAATTGAACATTTTTCTAGTTCCAGGCATTGATCCAACTCTCAGCTATCTCAAGCAACAAGTAGCAAGAACTAATTAAAGAATTTTTTTCTATTTGCTTCCACCATATCAAGTTATCGGCAGCATCATTAGATAAAATTCATTTACCAACTCAGCTGCTATTCATTTATGTTGGGAAAACTCCTCAAACCACATTATTTAGGAGTGGGTACGGAAAAAGATCTTGCCCACATTGAATAGGTGTAAGGATGGGAGGAGGTCTCTCCCCTATCAATAGACATTGAGTCTTATTGGTTTTGTATCATAAATCTTAGGCTAACTAACTAGAGAGAGTGAGCTTAGGTTTGTGAGAATGGAGAGATTTTTATAATTTTGTCCGTTTAAAAATTATAATATTATTTTAGTTGAGTTCATGGATGTAGGTCAATTGAGAGACTGAACAACGTTAAAAATTTTGTGTGTAGTCTTCTATTTTTCTCTATTATTTAAAGGTAATTACGCCAGGTGCTCAAATTAACATTTTGATTTTGACAAATGGAAGCCAAAGTTTTATAACTTGTTAAAATGCTAATATTTTTAATGGGAAGTTGCCAAGATAACATATTTTTAATCTTTTGTTGAAAAATACCACATTAAGTCACATAAAAATCAATTTTTCCCTCATTTTCAATTTTTTTTTATGTTTCATCTCACTCTCTCTCCTCATCTCTCTCCCCTTCCTTTCTCTCTCCTCTCTCTTCTCCTCTTTGCTCTCCCACTCACTATCCTGAAACTCCTCCTCTCCTCTGACGAAACCCTAGCGGTGGCACCGCCTCCATCCTCCTCCTTCGTCACTTCTCGTTCTCTCTCCCTCTTCTCTCTCTTCGTCGCTCCTGCCTTTGTCTCTCTCTCTTGGATAAGTTTCTCTCTTTTCTTGTCTAGGCATCCTCGGTCTGTCGGCTCTCGGATCACATCTCTCATCCCGTTATCTCCATCGTGTTGTGCCTCTGCCTTGGTGACATTTTTCAGTTCTGTCTAAATCATGTCTGTCTTTGACGGACTGACGGCGACTAGGGTTTACCCTAACTATTACTTTTGTTTTCATTTTTAGTTATTTTACTTTTCTGCCCTTGTATTTTTCATTTTTATTATTTTGTTTTAATGGGAAAGAATATATATAAGGAAATTTCAGAATTTTTTTTAGTTATTGTTAAGAATGAGAAAAAAAATAACTGTGTTTGTGTAGGTTATTTTTATTGACTTTGGTTGATTTTTCAATTATATTGATTTATGTGCATGGATTGATACATTTGTATACTTGCTAATATCTAGAGACATGAGATACATTTGGATACATTAAAATAGAGATATTAGAATATATTTGGATACATTTAAATAGAGACATCGGATCAGGATACATTTAGACACTAAAAAAATATATAAAAATTAAAATTTGGATACATTGTATAGATTTAGATACTAAAAATATATATATAAATTAAAATTTGGATACATTTGGATATATTTAGATACTATAAAAAATTATAAAAAATTAAGATCTGGATACATTTTGGGACTACTGAAAAAACTGTAAAAATTATATCGATAATTGTAATTTGGAGGTATTTAATTTTAAAAGATATTATATCAAAATTTTGTTAAATCGAATTTTATATAAAAAATTATGATTTGGAGATATTTGGATACATATGGATATACTTTGATACATTTGAATACAACCGGATATATTTTGAAAGTCAGATTTTTTTCCTTTGGAATTTATCTTTTTCTGGAAAAAAAATCAACTTCTCGTGAAAATGTCGCGATTTTTTGCAAAAATATCTCAAATTCTCGTTCAATTTCTCAGTCAATTAAAAATCTAGTATTCTTACAAGATGTTTCAAGCGTGTTTCTATTTATCAAAATAAATTTGGTGTATGACAAAAATCTAATTCTAAATTTTAATTTCGTATAGTTGTTAAATTTTTTCTATTATTTATTGTCCTGTTTGTTTGAGTATTTGGGCTCCAACAACTTAGACCCACAAACAACTGAGCAATCATTTCCATAACATCCCTCCTTTCGATACTATAGGACTTGAAGGCATATGGAATACTTGAGCTGAGACACCATGTTCTTGAACTGAATTTAACTCTTTAATCTTAAAATTTTAAGGTTTATACACACTGAGAATAGAAATAGCTGGTGAATGTTCTTTCCACCATTAGTTGTGAAAATCTGCAGAACCATTATACATAAATTCTTTCTGGGATTAATGTTGTAGTGTTATCTATTCGTCGTGATTATTCCTCTTTGTTTTAAAAATCACAGGAAATGCGTGTGCTAAATTCTCTATTGCATGGAAATACTGTTGAGAAAAATTTGAAAGACGGTTGGCGTTTATATGGAACCCATGAGAAGAGGGACTAGAGGAGCTCTGCACCAGAGGGGTTCATTGGTTGTAGACTAGGTGTAATCTTGTTACAAATGAGTGAATTCGAAATTACAGAGATAAAACCGTTCGCTGGTGTATTTTTTGTTTTTCTGAATTTATCTTATTTTCTAAAGTATGGTGCATCATTGGAAGACTGATATACTTAGAATTTAGGGTATTTAATATACTTGACTCAGATTGCAATTAGAAATTGGATCCATTTGCGTCTGTTTTGTAAATACAAAAATTAGTGTAATTCTTGTCAGTTTATTCCAAAATCAGTTTATTTACACCTTTTGTACATCTAAAATTTGTTGGACACTGCTGCCACCTTCATCGAGTCATCTCCACCACTGAGTATATATAGCCTTCAAGTTTGAGCTAATCATCAAAAAAAAATTGTAAAGAAAAACTTGTAAAGGTCCAATTATAACGTATCTATTAATACTGGTATTATGAATTGGCTTTAACGAATTTAACGAATTTGTCTATTTGTAATACTTAACTAAAGCAGTTTATGCCGCTCTATCTATGATAAGTTTTGAGTTCAGATTGTCAGCAAAAAATGTACTTCAAATTGAGTTCGTAATAATGTTTATTGTAACTTAAGGAATTGGTTGTTTTCACTTAATTTTTAGTTAGTGAAATTGAAGGAAGATTTTTCCCCCATTTTGTATTCAATAATAATGAAATTGAAGGAAACCGTTGTATTCAATAATAATGAAATTTCAAGTTTCATCTAGTTAATAAATTTGAAAGATAAAATTTTGTTCAAAGGTGTTAACGAATTTATCATAAACACTTATATCTTTTTGCTACAATTAACTAACTTGGACTCGATAAATTCTATAAACTTCGTTTGAAGACAGAAAATAATAAAGTTGAATACTAATTGGAGATTATATGTTATCAAATTAGGTTCATGAATTTAACGAATTTGTCTATGTGTAATAATACTTAATTAAAGCAGGAAGCAAAAACAAAATTTAACATTTATAGAGATGTAATAAGATAAAGGCATTATCGAAAAAAATAGTATTTAAACCTTTGAGCAAAGATTCAACTAGTGTTCATAGGTATTCAAAGGTATACAAAAATGTTCAAATGTGTACATAAGTGTTCACGAGTGTTTAAAGGTATACAAAAGTATATAAAGATATTCAAATGTGTACATAAGTATACATAGGTTTTCAAAGATGTTTGTAGGTATTCAAAGGTGTTCATATATTCTAAACTCATCAAATTGTCAGATCATTAGATAAATTACAAAATAGTAACTTCATTATGTTGGAAACACATAATGTAAAAATACTTAAAATGTTATTGTATATATGGAAATAAATTTAGTTACTTGTTAATTGTTATATGATTTGTATTAGTTACTCATCTACATATAATGTCCATAAGATTTTTTTAAAACTCATTGTTGTGAAAAATGAAATTACATTTAGAGACAATTTTTAAACAATTACAGAAGATTTTTTTACATTTAGAGACAATTGTTTGACATTTAGAGACATTTTTTGTTATCTAAATACATTTAGTGACAATTTTTTTGTACTACCAATATCTAAACGAGTTACTTAATGTTTTTACTTTTACTTAATTTTTGAAAATTTTGTAAAAGGTCACAAAAATTAAGTAAAAGTTTTTGAAATTAAGTAAAATGTAATTAAATTAAGGAACTCAACTTTTACTTTTTTTTTTTACTTTTACTTAATTTTTTGAAATTTTGTAAATGGTAAAAATAATTAAGTAATTTTTCTTAAATTAAGTAAAATATACTTAAATTAAATAACTCAAATTTTACTTAATTTTTTTTATTTTTTCTTAATTTTTAAAAAAAATAAGTAAAATTTGAGTGAAATTACGTAAAAGGTATTTTAATTAAGTAACTCATCCGTTACTTTTTTTTTTTACTTTAACTTATTTTTGTCAAATTCTGTAAAAAGAAAAAAAAATAAGTAAAAGTTACTGAAATTAAGTAAAAAGTACTTAAATTAAGTAACTCAATTTTTACTTAATTTTTTTATTTTTGCTTAATTTTTATAAACTCTGTAAAAGGTAAAAAAATTATGTAAAAAAATATGAAATTAAGTAAAAGGTACTTAAATTAAGTAACTCAACTTTTACTTAATTTTTTCTTTTACTTATTTTTTTAAAAAAAATAGTAATTTTTTTTAAAATTAAGTAAAAAGTACTTAAATTAAATAACTTATCAAATACTTAATTTTTTATCTTTACATAATTTTCTAAAATTTAGTAAACAGTAAAAAAAATATTATGTAAAAGATTTAAAAATTAAGTAAAAAAAATTAAGTAACTTCTTAATTACTTAATATTTATTATTTTTATTTAATTTATTAAAATTTTGTAATTAGATATATACTTTCTACCAAAATTGATGACTTACATTAATTTTTCTCCATCCCAATCATTCTTTTCTTCCTCCGGACGCATCTGACCATTTTTTTACATTTGATATGGCAAAAGCTACTTTTCCTTATAAGCTCAATTCAATTCGTTTTTTAGTGTTTTTTTTTATTTTAGTCCTTCAATTTTATTGTTCTTTCTTAATTTATCCCTTTTCAACTTTTTTTTTAAATTACTTTCTTTCGACTTAAATATCAAATTAATATCAACTTAAAATAAACCTTTTAGCCCTTTTCAATTTTTTTTAAATTACATTTTTTCAACTTAAATATTAACTTAATATCAACTTAAAATAAACCTTTTACACCTTTTCAATTTTTTAAATTATTTTTTCCAACTTAAATATCAACTTATTATCAACTTAAAATAAACCTTTTAGTCTTTTTTATATTTTAGCCCCTGACTTTTTAGTTCAACTAAAAATCAACTCTATTTAATTTTAAAAAAAAAATCATAAAATCAACTCTACTAAAATTCTTTAAAACATTAAAAAAAAACTTAAAATCAACTCTACATATTTTAAAAAAAAAAAACTTAAAAACAACCTAAATCAACTTTACGTGAACTTTTTTAAAACTAACAAAATCGGATGTCCTACAGAGTTCAATTTACCAGTTGCATTAAGAATAATAAAGACTCTACTCAAACTAACAAACTCAAACGTTGCAGCTCATTCAAGCAAGATTATTCTATTTCACTAATGACTGTTGAAGCTCGTTATCACAACATTATTAACTTATCACCTATGCTAAACACACAATCATGAATCGATGAATCTAACTAATAGTTATTATTCTGTTAACTAATTCAATCGGCCGTTATCAAACTAATCAACAAAATAATAATAATAAGCATTCAAACACGAAAATAGAATAAATGCGTAAAAGGAAAAGAACAGAGCTTCACGAATTAACAAAGTTCAACTTTAATTATATCCTATTATATCCTGATTAGAAAAAAAATTAATTGTTCATAATGTAAAAGAACACAAAAAAATATAAGAAAGCCGTCTATGTAAAGTTAGCAAATCCCAAATGGGAGCTTTAATGTATTGTCTTTCCCTCCTCAAGAACTCTATGATTTGGTACTAGCTGATGTAAGGGGACTTATGAGACCCAGGGTTATCCACATTGAATAAAAGGGTTTCACCCACCATTGCAACAAAAAAAAAAGGGCGCCAAAGGATCCTAACAGAAGTTAAGAACTATGTATTTATATCGATACGTAGGTTAACAACCCAAAATAGGATTTGTTTAAAAGTCTAAAATATGTTTCCTAACAACTAGGGTTCATTTTCCTTCAACTGGTCACGTCCTAGTCCATCGAAAAGTCAGAATAAGTGGCTGCCACGTCATAATTCTTCAATCTGGTCGCATGTCCGAAGTTGTCCATCTCGATGAGGCCTCAGGATAACCACCTTGAACCTGGTTCCAGCTCCAAGCAACTCCAAACTCCTCTTTTCCACGCCAAGTTAGCACCTAAAGCCATCAAAGACAAGAACAACATAAAAGCACCGAAATGCAAACACAATGAATGCAAAATAACAATAAAACACTAATAAAAAGATCCATGAAATGCAATCTAACATGGAGGCGAGGCGAGGCTGGCTACCAGATCTGAGAACTAAGGCGGCAGCGACGACTATGAGAGGGAGTTGAGGAGGCGAGGGCCGGATCAGTGAGAGGGAGGCGAGACTGACGAGGAACTAGATCCGGATCTCTGTGTGTGTGTGAGAGAGAGGGAGAGAGAGAGAGAGAGGGGGGGAGGAGGCAGAACATTAATGATTAAGTCAGAAAAAAAGAGGAACCGAAAGGACATAAAAGCAAAAGTGCCAATTCGCAAAAATGAAAAGGCCTTTTAGTCGTGAGATTAAAAAAAAGAAAAGAAAAGATACTCTAGTCAAATAAGAGAAAAAGAGTAACACGGATCTTTGTAAATAAAAAATGCTAAAATGGTCTGTTGGTTAATTAAGCCGAGTGGTTTCTACTGTAGAGAGAGCACACTTAGTCCTGATATAGAAGAAATTCAGTCAGAACATTAATGATTAAGTCAGAAAAAAAACAGGAACCGAAAGCACATAAAAGCAAAAGTGCCAATTCGCAAAAAAGAAAAGGCATTTCAGTCGTGAGATTAAAAAAAAAAAAGATATTCTAGTCAAATAAGAGAAAAAGAGTAACACGGATCTTTGTAAATAAAAAATGCTAAAATGGTCTATTGGTTAATTAAGCCGAGTGGTTCCTACTGTAGAGAGAGCACATTGGTCCTGATATAGAAGAAATTCAGGAAAATTATTAAAAAATAAGTATAAATTGTTAAAATTTTATATTATAGAGTTGTGGTGCATGTAAAAAAATTATAATTAGTGTAGATTTATAATTTATTATCATAAGATTTTAGGTAAAAAATATGGTTTTATATGTATGTTCTTTCACTAAATTCACGTGCAGAATAAATCTTCTCAAGGCTTTTGGACTCCGACAATTAGTATGGTAATTAAGACTAACTTGACCATAATCTGCACAAGTTGTCCAGATTTCCATAAAAAATATGGTAATTGTCTCGGACAAGAGATGATAAAAATGAAATTGAGCATCGGAAATCATAAAGAATCCAATATTATACTCGAATTTTGGTTAACTCACAAAAATTTAACCAAAACATAAGATCACACTGCACTTATTTCCTAACAAATGAGTCAACGACAAATTAGGAATCCTATTCATCTTTGTCCTATACAATTTCGGAACCTTATATAGTCATCGCCACTATTTAGGAATCCTACGCTGATAACAATCCTATTTTCTTTTTTGCGACTCTTGATATAGTACAATCAGCAAACCCTATTGTTATTAGGATTCTTAATACAACACAGACACCGCATAAGTTACTCTATAAAAAGCCTAGCACCAAGGTCTCCAACAACTAAAAAATCTCCACAAATATACTGTAGCTGAAGAAAAAACATGTCTGGTTAAGCAGATTGGGAAAATCTTCCAAAACTGGTTGCATTCTCGGTCCTAGACAAATTGTTCCAATCAATCGACCGAATCCGATTAGGCGTGGTTTGCACCAATTGGCATCAAATTGCTAAGGAATACAAGGATGAAAGGTCAGTTGACCAAAACCGTAAAAAAATACTGCCAATGTTGATGATTCCTGCAACAAACAATCACAACAAGCGGAGGTTATATAGTATCTCCGAAGAAAAAATATATGGTGTCCACCTCACAGTGCCTAATGAAATATGTATAGGCTCTGGTTATGGCTGGTTGGCTTTTGCCAACCACAAAACATTGGTCATAAGTATGATGAACCCTTTTAAGAATACCACGCCCATTTATTTGCCTCCTCTAGAGTTTAACCACTTGGATTGTGCAGGTTCTAGCTTTAAAATCAAGAAAGTTGTTCTCTCAACTGACCCTTTTGTCTCTCCTGACAATTATGTGGTTGTTGTCATATATGGAGGTGATGACAGATTGATGTTCTTTACCCCTGGTCAAAATAAATGGTGTAAGATTGGTCACGAGGACGACTGGCTTTTTATTGATATTGTGTTCTATAAAAATATTTTTTATGCGGTGAACCGTTATAGTAAAATTATTTCTGTAGACTTTAGTAGTATTGTTTATTATGATAAAGCGGTTCGAGTAAATATATTAAGTAATGGAGATGGGAATCGCGTTCCTCTAGTTCATCTAGTCGAATCGTCAAAAGGAGATTTATTCATGGTTCGTAGACACTTTAGGCATAACAAGGTCGAAAGAGGTGAATTTAGAAGAACTAAGAGTATTAAGGTCTACAAACTAGTCTTTGATGCCACAAGTAGGGTGCTAGTTGAACTTGTTGAGGTGACAAGTTTAGGTGGTGATTCTGTGTTTATTGGGTTCAACTGCTCATGGTGTATTCCTGCTTCAGAATTTCCAAAGTGTAGTCCCAATTCAATCTACTTTACGAATGACTTCTATCAACTTTATAACGACATGGATGGACTTTGCGACTTGGGCGTTTACAACATGGAGGAACAAAACTTTGGAGAACATTACAAACTGACGACATCTGATAGATATTTTTACCCCCCAATTTGGGTATTACCACCAGTTTAACTTTATATTCTGTCCCTCTATTTGGATATTATCTACGAATAGTTGTGGGTAATTTTACTTCCATTGTAACAATTAAAATTTTAACGTTTTATTGCCAAGATTTAATTATTGCGTGCAACTTTGAAAATTTATCTCCCTTGTCACTCATTCTCTCTCTATGGATATTACCATTTATCAGCATGTTACATTTGTGGCCGCTGTATATACTTAAAATTCGATTTTCGTGGTTTCGTGTTGGCGGTTTCTTTATGGACAAGTCAATGATATTAACACATTGCACATTAGGCACAGTGTTTCATTCAAACAGGAGAGTTTTGTTAGCAGAGATCAGGATTTTGATTTTAAAAAATTGCTTTGATAAATTTTGTATATATATATTTGCGAAATTATATCATAGGTATTAATTTCAGGCTGCCCACATTTTGCCATAATTGTTATTAGTTAACGTCGTTGAAAAGACTGCCCACATTATCCGAACTAGTATAAAAAAATATGAGTAGTACATGACTAAAAATCGGGAATATAATTTTACACCTTTGTCCATCCAAAAGAAATAAAACAATGCTAAGTAAAGTTGTCATTGTTCCTCTCCTCTGCTGCTTTATTTTAACATTCAGTTTCTTTGGTACTCCATACTCCTCGCAACCTCAAAAATCTGAGATACGGTAGATAACCTTTTAGTCATTACTACTCTCCTAATCTTCAATAGCAACCCATTCAAAAACTTTCTAGCCAAGGCCTCCTCACTACTGGCCTCTATAGGTGTATACCTGCTCAACTCTCGGAACCTGTCCTCATACTCTGTGACAGACATACCGGCTATTGATGGAACTCGTTGAACTGGTCTGCCCTCCTATCCCTCTCACTAGGAGGAAGAATAAACAAGGTGAGCTCAAGCTTGAACTCCTCCCAAGTAAATACTCTGCGAGATCTCTAATCTTGCCACCATCTGACGGCTCGCCCATCCAATAGAAATGAGGCCAATCTAACCCTCGCAGCGTCATTAGTGAGGTCCATCATCTCAAAGCATTGCTCCACTGTGAATGTGAAATCCTGGGGATCCTCTCCCATCTTGCCCAAAAATCTAGGCGGAGAAAGCTTCATAAATTTGACGAGTCGAGCCTCAACGTCATATCGCGGAGCTACAATAGGTGCAGTCACAACTGTCTCTGGTGGGGGGTAGAGGAACAGGTGGTACTGCGGCTGTTGGCAGAACTGGCTGACCTCCAGCTGCCTGACCAGCTAACATAGCCTCCACACAAACCAAAATCTGCGTGAACCACTCAAAGGCATCCATTGGACCTGCCAGTAGTGGCGGTGGTCTTGGTCCCGCAACCTTTGACACACTAGTTGCATCATGATGATCGGCAACTAACTGTGCTACGGTCTCTACTGGCACACACCTAGGCCTACCACAGCCTCTACCGCGACCTCTGCCACGACCTCTATCACGTGGAGAATCCATATCTACAATAAGCAATAATCGCATCAACACCACAATATTAGAATGAATGTCAAAAGATATA
>CAODLS010115235.1:0-16526 GCA_948243855.1 Flueggea neowawraea | reverse complement strand
TTAAGCCAATTTCTATTGGACAATGGTTTCTCAAGAGGTAGAGTAGATAATACTTTGTTTATTAAGCAAAAAAATGATGATTTGTTGTTACTTCAAATTTATGTTGATCATATAATATTTGGTGCTACTAACCCATCTTTGTGTAATGAATTTTCTAAGTTGATGCAAAGAGAATTTGAAATGAGCATGATGGGAGAGCTTAGTCACTTTCTCAGGCTACAAATAGTAGATGACATCTTCATCAACCAAAGCAAATACATTAGGGATATGCTTAAAAAGTTTGGAATGAAGAATGAAAAATATGTCCCAACTCTAATGAGCACAACTACAAAATTAACCAAAGATGAAAAAGGAAAAGGAGTACAGGAAAAGTTTTATACATGTATGATTGGATCTCTCCTTTACCTTACAATAAGTAGACATGATATTATGTTCAGTGTTTGTCTTTGTGCACATTTTCAATCTTGCCCAAAAGAATCTCATTTGAGTGTTGTCTAAAGAATTTTTAGATATTTGATTAATACCTAGAATATTGGCTTGTGGCACCCTAAAAATTATTGCTTTGATTTAGTTGGTTTTAGTGATGCTGGTCATACTGGAAACTGATTAGATAGGAAAAGCACTTCAGGCACTTGCCAATTCTTAGGTAATTCACTAGTGTCTTGGTTCTTAAAGAAACAAAATTGTATTGCACTATCCACTGCTGAATTTGAATATGTAGCAGTTGCAGTTGTGTAGCTCAAAATTTTGTGCATGAAACAACAACTTTTGGACTTTGGAATTATGTTTTCAGAGATTCCAATTAAGTGTGATAACACTAGTGCCATTAGTATTTCCAAAAATCCAATTCAGCACTCTAGAACAAACCATATTGATATAAAACATCATTTTATTCGTGATCATGTTCTCAAAAGGAGATATTGAACTTGAGTTTGTTTCCACAACTGATCAGCTTGCTAATATTTTGACAAAACCCCTTGATGAAAAGACTTTTTTTCCAATTTGTAGATGTATTGGCATGTGTGATTTGAATGAATTTTGATTGATATATGTGCATATTTTTATGATCATTTGCATTCGTGCATACATATATATCAAAGTGATCTAGATGCCAAATAAAATCATGAGGATTAAAGGGTCAATTTTTGTAAGTGTTGGTATCTGAAATGATGTTACGTGACTTGGACATGGTGTTGTGCTCAGTGTATGTGAGCTGGTGCTACTGGAACTTTAAGGTTAAACGTAAGGTACATTGTATATGGCGTAAGATACGTTGATCATCAAGGTTGTCTAAAGGTTTATATCTCGGTTGATGTAACATACATTGTAGGTTATGTAAGGTGCGTTGATCATCAACGATGAACAAAGGAATTTTCTGGGTTTATGTAACGTGGATTGCAAAGGATGCAACACACATTATCAATTTTGAGAAAAATGTTGGAGTATCAGGTATGAGAGCTCTATGCGTGTTGTATATGGTGCAATATGCATTGTGTAAGAGGCTGAGCTACTAGTTTGAGAGGACTTGATACTGTGCGCACTGTATATGGTGTAGTGCACATTGTGAAGGAAGCACAACTACTGGATTGAGAGGACTTGGTGCTACGGGTGTTAAGGGTTTTCCAAGATACGTTGATCGTTCTGGTTTTGGACATAACGTATGTTCTATCTTTTGTATATGTTGGGTTTCTTATGCGACTAATCAACATCAAAAAGGGGGAGAAATATTGGCTAATAGTTTGTATTAAATTGCTCAAGTGCTCTAAGGCTCTAATTTGTATGACATGATGTTTTATAAAATAAAATTGTATGTTTGACTTGACCATGGTGACAAGGCTTAAAATCCTTGATCAAAGTTGCATTTTTTGTAGTATGTTTAAGTTTAAAAAGGTGCATTGGTTGAGGGGGAGTGCAAACTCTATCCATGTTTTGTCATCATTAAAAATGAGGAGAATGTTGACTTTCAATTTTGATGATTTTAACAAAATATGTGAAAAATTTAAGCAATGCATGTTGCAGCCAATGATAAGCACATTGCAGTACGATCAATGCATGTTCCAGATGATACAAGTCATGTTGATCATATCGAAGGAATTCTGGATTTTCCAGTTAAGGTACAAGTCGAACAACATAAGATACAAGTCACGTTATCAAGCTGAATTAAGGAGGCAGGTGGAATTTGAAACCTACAAGGCGTGTTGCATGAAGCTCAAGTCACATTATGTAAACGAGGTGCTCTCGGCATGAAATGCACTTGTGTACAATTCACGTTGTAGGGCCTATAAGTCATGTTGACGAGAATGAGCATCAGACTTGAAGTGGACTTGAGAGCAATGGAAATCGACGTTACACTACCTTTCAAGTCACGTTGTGAGTAAATGAGTCATCTCTGAAATCAAACCTCAACGCACGTTGCACACAGATACAAGTCACATTGAAGGAGGTGATGTTAGCTTCTGACAAGTCAGCGCCTCAGGATTCAAATTTGAATATTCTCTGACACTTAACGCAATCATGTGAAAGAATCAAAGACAGATCTTTGGAGATCGACAACGTACATTGAAGGTTGAAGTGCCATATGCAACGCACACTAAGGCACGATTAATGCACGTTGCAAATGGACACAAGTCACGTTGTACAAAGAAAATTCCAGGTCAGCATTCTAGATGGAGATTGAAGTCATGTTGCATACACACAAGATACATTACATTGTGCAACATTTGAGGCCAAAACATCAGAGTTGGATGTAAGACACATTGAAAGGAAGCAAGTCACGTTGTACATCAATAGGACATTTACAACGCACGTTGCATGGGTTATAATGCACGTTGTACCTACTGATGTCATCAAAATTAGAATATCTCTCTCATATCTTAATGGCTATTTCTAGCCTCACAATGGATACATTTTGGAACCTAACTATTAATAGAGGTATGCACTTCAGAGACAAATAGAGAACACGTTGAGAGTGTGCCCAAGCTTTGCAAATTTCATTCTTGAGTTTTTCCCTCTAAGTGTTTTTAAGTTCTTACACCACATCTAAGCTTTTGTATTATTATTTTCTTTGAGAGTTGGTATGACAAGATCATTCTTGTTTTGTTAAACATTGTGTAACAAGCTTTGGTTGTAAAGCTTGTGGGTAGAATATATTTACTTGTTTGTTGCCTTTGAAAAAAACAAGTGGTTGTTGGTTTTCCTGTTGAGCTAGTGAAAAGCAAGGGATTGTAAAGGTTGTCTTGTGAGGCTGAAAAAGAAGAGGTTGTAACAATTTGCCTCCACTCTCAAGTGAGGAAGATTTAGCGGATTGAATTTCTCTAGTTGAGGCTAGAGGAGTGGATGTAGGTCAACTATAAATCGCGGATTTGTTTTCTCTATCCCTTACGTATTTTCATTTCAGTTTCTGTGGTTGCATTGGATTTAGCTATTAACTTTTGTTTTTCAAAATATTGCCAAAAGTTTTCAAAAGTTTTTATACTTAGTAAGAAATCCAATTCACCCCCCTCTTGGATAGCCATATTGGGATTACACCATACATAAACTCTTTTATGCTATAAGCAAGAGTCAATTCAACAAAGTCCAGCAATGTCAAAGTGCTCAAGAGATTTGGAGGACCTTGAAAATTACATATGAAGGGACTTCATAGGTTAAAGAGAACAAAGTGTCTCTTCTAGTCCATAAATATGAGCTCTTCAAGATAAAGGATGGAGAGGCCATTCAAGAGATGTTTGACATAATTAATGACATTGTGAATGGGCTAAAAGTACTTGGAAAGACTTACACAAACTCACAATTGGTGAGGAACATTCCATGATCTATGCCAAAGTCATGGTTTCCTATAAAGAAGGGTTTCCAAGAAGCCAATGATCTATCTACTCTAGCATTAGAGGAGTTGCTTGGATCTCTTCTCACTAATGAAATGAGTATGAAAGAAGAAGAAGAATATGCAGCAAATCATGATAGGATAAGAGGTGTGGCTCTCAAGTTAAAAGCAATTGAGGAATCTGAGGAAGAAGGGGAGTGATGATGAGGAGATACCCATGTGATAAACATTCGTTTATACATGTTTGTACCATTGATTTCTTATTGCTTTTATTATTATTCGAGCATTATTGGAGAGTTCTGGCACTTTAATCATCTTTATTCTCTTTTTCAGGTCAATTAATGGTGTCCTAATAGAATTTAATGAAAGCAAGCCAAAACAAAGATTAAACGAGAACTTTCAATTAACGGTGTCTTAATAGAATTTCTAGGTGTGGAGAATCGTAGGACAAATTTGTGATTGGATTTTGTTATTTTGTTCATTTGTTTGTCAATTGAGACTCATCTATAATGTACAATGTGTTTTTGAATTGATTTTTTTGATGTTTTAGTTCAACATTAATTGCATATGTGGGAATCGAGAGATTTATCGCATGTTTAGAATCACACATAGGTGAGAGGAGTTGCACTCAAACCTAGAGATAGGTCAACAAAAATCATTCGGATTAAGGTCAAACTTAATATTGGAATCACAAATCAATGATAATGCAACATGGGGATTTAATTAGGAAGAGATTACGGTTAATCAACTTGGCGTTAGAGGTTAATTGACTCGATAGAGTAGTTAATTTACTCTTGGAATTCCTACTGTCCAATTGAATGAATAAGAGTAGAGAAACTAGTTTCGCTTAGGGGTCTTAGGGGGATTCTATACTTGGATGCCATATTTACCTTGATTGTTTAGTTCTTAATCTTTCTCGTACTGTTGTGTTTTGAGTTTGCTTGTCGATAATTATTTAGCTTTTATTAAAAACCCATTTGAATTAGAGGAAAGATAATAGAAAAACAATAAGTACTAGTAATCATAGTCTCTGTGGGATATGACACTCAGTACTCAGGTCCACTTGCTATAGTCGATAGGCGCACTTGCCTGCTGCCAAGTTTTTTGGCATCGTTGCTGGGGAATAGGATATTAGAAAAGCTTAATCTTTATTAATCCGACCATTTATACAGATGTTGGAATTCTTAACAAAGTTTATGACATTCATAAACATACATGGCAGCAGAAACAACAAAAATTTTACATCTAGAATTTCACCAATGATCTATGCATATTGACATACACGATTAGGGTTAGCATATTTTACCTTAAAATCTAATACTAGAGCGTATGATTGAATGGAGTGTTGGTGTAGCTTTTAGTATAAAACATGAAACTCTTCCTCTCATGTTGCCTTTGTGCAAATGTCTCTAAAGGTATCCACATAAACAAACTCAATTGGAATGACAATGTGTACTAGTATGAAGAATCTCTATTCTTTCTTACATAAATACTGCTTTTTCTGTCTTTTTGGTGCACACAATAAGTCGGCCTCTTGCCTCAATTCATTTTAGAATTTGGAACTCCTCTTTTTGTAGAAGAAAAGAAACCCTAATATGCACATAAGGGCAACCGAATTTCACCTTGTCTCACAAGGATGAGATCTCCTAATTCGATTAGGATTGTGCAAACCAAAAACCACAAGGAAACTATTGACCACCCTTGGTCCAATTGACATTTCTCTAAGTTTTGATGATGAACAAAAAGTGCAGAATTTGACATGAGGATGATCAACGTACGTGTGTCAAAAGTGACCTATGTGTGTATATGTCACGTACGGTTGATCAATATCAAGTACGTGAGTTCGATTGTGACCTGAAGCATAAGCAATGGGGTTGATGGAAGAAGTGATCATCACGTACGTGAGACAAAGTTAACGTACGTCAGATAAATTCATGTACGTGAGATATATCAAAAGTACGTGAAATATGCTTAAAAATAAAGTGGGAAAATTGAGGTATTGAATCACTTAAAGGCATGAAGCGACACGTACGTATGACATGTAACGTCACATACATCAACCATACAAGACAAGATGAAGATTTCATCTCAGAGCATATTTGTTTGAATTTCACGTGGATCGAGACAAACAATAGAAGCAACAGTCAAGTGTCGACTGTTCACGTATGCAATAGTCAAATGTCTCGTACGTCACATGTATCTAACATACGGAATATGGAGTTTCAAGTACGTAAGACGCTCCAGATTGAAAAGAGAAGCGACTGGATGGTTCAAACATAGAAGTCACGTACATCAGTTATAGTTCACGTACGTCAACTGGGAATCCACTACGATGAGCTGGAAATCCGCTATGATAAACATACGTGTAGTTAATTGTCACGTACGTGTACTGTGTTAGTGTATGCCCAAATCCCAAGACATTGTGTTTCAGTTAGTTTATAATATAAAGCAATAATTTGTTCTTTTATTTTCTTGTGCGAATAAATTAACAAAGTATCCATGAATAGTTATGGGTTCATGACGCCAGTGTGGTGACTTGGCAGTAAAACCTGAACATTTACAAACACTATTGAAAATATCTCTATTCGATTATTATCGTGGGAATGATAATAAACTAAGACTAGTATGTTCCTTGAGAGATGGTGGAGTTTTACCGATCATAGGACATGTGATGTCGATCAAGGACATAGTACTTGTTAAGAACAGTGTATTGATAGATCCACTTAAATGAGTTCACTACATCGTTATAAGTCATAAGTGAATCTCATTAAATTCTTATAGTTGAATGCTCAGACCTGAAATCACAATAGAACCTAGGTGAGTCCTAGTATGCTTTGACGTATGTCTAACGGGCTCGTAACCGAGTACCAAGTATGAGTGCGGTTAAGTATACCACAAAGCACCTGAGGAGCTATGAGTGAAGTGAGGGGATTTCCACTCTCTTAATTGAGAGAGATATCACTTGCCACTTGGTTAGTGAGACTGAGTAGCATGCGGCCGCACCCAGATGATGTAATAAGAGTTATTACACATTTGACCTAATCAGTCTACCCAAAGACCAAGAAATTTCTTAGCGGGAAATGAGGGTGACATATTTTGTGCCTCATGCTATACATGATATCAATAGGAAAAGGATCACATAATATTGTAAATAGGTCATTATTTCACTAACAGTGCAAATTCATCCAATTTGGGTAGTCGCAATTACTTGCTAGAGTCCACTTATAACTTATGGGCCGAAAGGCCATTTTGGGCCCATTGCTGACTTTAGATGGACCTATAGGATCTCACACAAAGTAATCTGGTTAGGTTAAGTGAATTTTATCTCTCATAAAGGTTCACTTAAAATTACGTAAAAGTTACGTAAACGTAAGTGCACGAGAGTGTTTCGGATCGGGCTAAATGAGTGGCCATTTAAGTTAGTTAAATGACCAACCCATTAAATCCCAATTAGGAGTATTAAATCCGTCCATATAAATGTAATTTAACATATGATTAAATGTTAATGATATGGTTAAAGAGTTTAGGATAAATCAAATAAGGATGAGGTTGTATTTCACCAAATCTCTTTTGTTTGATGTGATTGTGTTTGACACAAACCCTCCTAACTTGGACACATGTATGGCCGGAAAAAGACACTAGACACTATTATATTCACTCATTTAGATATTCATTCATTCAGAAACAACAAGGAAAAAATTGAAAAGCTCTTCTTCACTTTTCTCTCTTCTTATACGGCATTGAGTTAGGGTTTTAAGTTTGTTGTTTTGAGATTTTCGGCCTTGGTCTTGTGAGCACCTAAAAGAAAGTTCTTGTGAGTGATTGCTACTATCCACATGTGATTTTTAGGGTGTTAAGAGAGTCTTCTTTAGCCTTCAAATAATTCGAAACACACGCCTTTAGTTGAGAGCATTCGAGTGCTAGCACACTACCTAATCAATAGGTTACGTGTGTAATCCGATAGAGAGATTTCGCATACAAGCAACTCTTCACCATTATTTCTTGTTTTCTCCAGGTTTTACAGATCCTTCAAGGGTTAAAATGTAAAGTTTTAACTTGTTACTTTTGGTGAAAACAAGGAGACGATTGTGCAAAGCGATTAGAGGTAACCATTCCTACATGTTTTATTTATTAGCATGTTTCTATTTTGTTAATTTTTGTTTACGTGCAAACATTCCTTGGTTGTGTTCTACGTGTTTATAACATGTTTCCACTGCTCATATTTGACATGATCATACATAGAGTTCCCAACATGCTAGAGCTCAAGTCAGATCATGTACGTAAGATCATTGTCACGTACATGAGAATACTCTGACAGTGCATTAAATGTGCCCCATTCTGGTTCACAATGACTACAATTAATCCTCTAATGGCTATATCGACTTGAAAATTTATAAATAGCCTCAAGACACATTAGAGAAAAGTTGTTAACCACTGGCAAACATCTTCCAACAACATCAAGCTTTCTTGTGCTCAATCTTGCAAATCATTCATACACTTCTCAAGAGGGTTTTACACTTGCAAATTCATTGTTGCTTGGGAGTGTTCATTATTAATTTCTTTCTTCCTTATTTAGAAAATCATTGTATTTGAGAGAGGAATAGTTTTCTTGTTTTTCTAGAAAACAAGGTTTGTATTTGTAGAGGTTTAATCTTGCACCTTGGAAGCAAGAGTTTGTATTGGTTTAATCTTCCACCTTTGAAGCAAGAGTTTGTAAAGGTTTAATCTTTCACCCTTTGAAGCAAGAGCTATAGTGGATTCAAATTCTCAAGGGAAAGTTTGAGGAGTGGACGTAGGCTAAGAGGGTCGAACCACTATACATCGCGGATTTGATTTCTCTATTCCTTCTCTTTTTATATTTATTGTTTGTGTGAATTGGATAAATTATTCTTACTTTGCTTTCGATTATCTTGAATTTTTTATAATTGTAAAAACATTTTTAAACAAGTTTTAAAAGTTAAAAATCCAATTCACCACCCTATTAGATTGCCATTTCGGGCCAAATGCTCATTTGTTCTAAGGTTTAACAACCTAGAGTGAAAGATCCCAAATGGCATCCATGTATGATATTTCTAGATATGAGGGTTTACCTATTAACCGAGCTCCTTTCTTTTATGGTAGTGACTACTTGTATTGGAAGACAAGGATGATGGTGTTCTTAAAGTCAGAAAGCCTCGACGTGTGTGAAATCGTCGATGAAGGACCATTTGTTCTAACCAATATGTTTAATGGCGAGAAAGTTGAAAATCAAAAGGATGAATGGAGTGATTCAGACAAGAAGCTTATTTTCTTCAATCACAAAGCCATGTACATCCTCTTTTGTGCACTTAGTAGAGATCAATTCAACAAAGTGCAACAAAGCCAAAATGCTCATGCAATTTGGCATACTCTTGAAGTGACCTATGAAGGAACAAATCAAGTCAAAGAGAACAAAGTCTCCCTCCTTGTTCATAAATACGAATTATTCAAAATGGAGGAAGGAGAGCAAATTCAAGCCATGTTCAACCGCTTCAACGATATCATCAACGGTCTCAAAGCTCTTGGGAAATCTTATACGCATTCCGAGCTTGTGAGAAACATTTTGAGGTCTCTTCCAAAGTCTTGGGCTCCCATCAAGAATGCTATTCAATAAGCTAAAGAATTGTCATGCCTACCATTGGATGAATTGCTTAGATCCTCACTGACCCATGAAATGAGTATGGAAGAAGAAGAAGATGAAAGAAATAAAAAGAAGAAGAAAGAGTTGGTCATTACTTTCAAAGCATACTCAAAATTTTTGGAAAGCTCTAGTGAAGATGAGGGAGAAGAGGAATATTTTGAAGATGTCAAATATCTGAGAAAGAGATTTCAAAAGTTCCTCAACAAAGAAAAAAAGCAAGAAGAAAAGCAAACTCATTTGCTATAAGTGCAATGAACCGGGACATGTCAAACCAAATTGTCCACATTTGAAGAAACATGGCAAGAGAAGAAAGAGGAATATACTTGAGGATGATGAAACAAGTTCAAGTGAGGATGACAATAATGAAATTGGAGCTTTGTGCTTAAGGGCAATCATAGACAAGGATAAGATTGGATAGGGGTAATTCATTCTTCTCTATAAACTTTGTGCTTTATGTTATTTTCTTGTATATACATGCAATTTATTTACTTGTTGATTGAAAATGATTTATTGCATTGATTTCACACCTTCAGGATATTTTACATTTATGATATTTTTTGAAATATTGCTTAGTTGATTGACCTGATGTTTTGAATGTATAATTGTATTGATGTGGTTATACCTATTTCAAATGATTTAATGCATACTTTGAATTTCAAAGGTGGAGTTTTAACTTCCAAAATGATTTGATTGATAAAAGAATTTACTAAGGGGGAGCATTTTGTGGTTAATAATTCTTGATTTATTTTTCTTTGAAAAAGGGAGAGTATGTTGATTTTGCATATCTTTTTTATGATTACAAAAAGGGGGAGAATGTTGCATAAATTCTTATAATGGCATCAATGTTGATTTGAACATCTTGGTTATTGATGTGATGAGCTAACCAAATGAAAAAGGCTAAAAACCTTGATTTGATCTTCAAATTCTTATGCATTTATTCAGGGGGAGTTAAGTATTTTGTCATCATCAAAAAGGGGGAGATTGTTAGACCAAAGGTAGTCAACATTGAGATTTCTCTAAGTTTTGATGATGAACAAAAATGCAGAATTTGACATGAGGATGATCAACGTACGTGTGTCAAAAGTCATGTATGTGTGTATATGTCATATACGGTAGATCAATATCAAGTACGTGAGTTCAGCCGTTACCTGAAACAGAAGCAATGAGGTTGATGGAAGAAGTGATCATCACTTACGTGGACAAAGTTAACGTACGTCAGATAAAGTCACGTACATGAGATATATCAAAAGTACGTGAAATATGGTCAAAAGTAATGCGAGAAAATTGAGGTCTTGAATCACTTGAAGGCATGAAGCCACACGTACATGTGACATGTAACGTCACGTACGTCACCCATACAAGACAAGATGAAGATTTCATCTCAGAGCATATTTGTTTGAATTTCACGCTGATCGAGACAAACAGTAGAAGCAACGGTAAAGTGTTGATCGTTCAAGTATGTCATATGTATCTAACGTACGTGATATGGATTTTCAAGTACGCAAGATGCTCCGGATTGAAAACAGAAGCTATTGGATGGTTCAAACATAGAAGTCACGTACATCAGTTATAGTTCACGTATGCCAACTGGGAATCTGCTACAGTGAATTGAAAATCCGCTATGATCAACGTACGTGTAGTTAATTGTTACATACGTGTGCTGGAGCTCAAGTCAGATCACGTACATGAGATCATTGTCACGTACATGAGAATACTATGATAGTGCATTAAATGCGCTCCATTCTGGTTCACAACGACTACAATCAATCCCTCAATAGCTATATCGACTTCGGTATTTATAAATAGCCTCAAGACACACCAGAGAAAAAGTTGTTAACCATTGGCAAGCATCTTACAACAACATCAAGCTTTCTTGTGCTCAATCTTGCAAATCATTCATACACTTCTCAAGAGGATTTTACACTTGCAAATTCATTATTGCTTGAGAGTGTTCATTATTAATTTTTTTTCTTCCTTATTGAGAAAATCATTGTATTTGAGAGAGGAATAGTTTTCTTGTTGGTCTAGAAAGCAAGGGTTGTATTTGTAGAGGTCTAATCTTGCACCTTGGAAGCAAGAGTTTGTATTAGTTTAATCTTGCACATTTGAAGCAAGAGTTTGTAGAGGTTTAATCTTGCACCTTTTGAATGAAGAGCTATAGTGGATTTAAATTCTCAAAGGGAAGCTTGAGGAGTGGACGTAGGCTAAGACGGTCGAACCACTATACATCGTGGATTTGATTTCTCTATCCCTTCTCTCTTTATATTTATTGTTTGTGTAAATTGGATAAATTGTTCTTACTTTGCTTTTGCTTATCTTGAATAATTTGATAATTGGAAAAACATTTTTAAACAAGTTTTAAAAGTTAAAAATCCAATTCACCCCCTCCCTCTTGGATTGCCATTTTGGGCTAACAGAAATCCTAGTTGAATTGTATTACTTGTCCCACAATAAAATAATTCTTAATTAAGACTTAAACACAACCAAATTCTTAATTAAAACAGGGTTAGAATTCTTGTCTCAAAAGGGGTAGAAATCCTTTCTAGAATAGGTGTCCCTAATCAAGTGGATTAAGTAAGACTTAGTCAACGACCTAGTCAATCTTTTTTACTCCGTTTAGTGTGTGCCGAATTTTCAAGGGCCTTGATTAATTTTTTGGGCTTTAATTAATTGATACATTATCACTAATTAAATCACCCTCTTAATAATTTACATGGGCCCAAATTATGTCAGACATAACTTACACCCAAAACATTATAAGAGGTAATATTAAAAGCTTATTACATTATTTATGATCTAAATCATAAAACCCTAAATTATTAATGATTAATCAAATCAATCATACTAATAATTTAATTATCATGAGAGAGAATATTTGTGAACCAATTCAAATCGTTCTTGTGTCACCCGATAGGCCCACTCGAAATTGACAATGGGCCTCGTCCCAAAACTTGGGCCCAAAGTCCATAAGCGGTCTCTAGTAATACCTTATGATAATCCAAAATCGAGTGGTATTCGATGATTCAATTTAACTTTTTGCAGTTTGATATTTAGTCCTTTTGTCACATGATATCTATATTAATCATAAGGCATGGTTACATGTCAACCTTATATAGCTTAATGTGTTTCTTGATCCCAAGTAGATTGATATGACAAATGACATTGATAAACTCTTTCATCAATTCATTTCAATATGCATACATTCCATCAATCCTACTCATCAAGTGGCCTAAATATATCACTCTTCACAAGAGGAACAAATCCATCACTCTCACTATCACTCATCTACAAGATTCATGACATATCCAATCTTAGCCTTTATGGTTAACCTATTATGGATAACATTTGAATAAGTCAAAACATGTGATTCCTTATGTAGGAGTCGATAGTGAGTTTCAGTCAGAGGCCTCAAACATCACTACTGTATAAAAGCAACTTGTGACATAGACCCATGAAGTGCTTTCATAACGGGCCTGTCCAATACATGTTCTCTAACATATATCTATGTTCTAAGTGATATCACATATCCATAATCAGTAAAACATTATTATCAACTTAGCAGCATACTAACTTTGATTTGTTATCATTCCCATGATAATAATCGATTAAGGACGTTTAGAATAGTATTCCTTTTAGTTTATGGGTTTACTATCAAGTCGGACTTGATGACATAAGTAAGAATAAACTATTCATCGATGTTTTATCTTGATAAAACATATAATAATTTATAGATTTGAAATAAAATTTCCCTTTATTAATTGATAAATCAAATGACAATGCTTGTAAATGATTAGATTAGGGCACCAAAACTAACAGTTTACTAGGTTTGCGGTGCTTGGGACAACATGCAAACTAGTAATGAACTTCTCGAGCCAAACAACTTCCTTTACTGTTTCCAATATGGCTATGTACTAAGACTTTGTAGTAGAATTGACCATTCCTTTTTTGGAAATCAGCACGATAAACCCCTTTTAGCATTTTATCAACATACACACTTTCACTTAGTCCAATTGGCCTCTTCGTTCTATCTCCATAGATTTGTATCCCTAGGATACGTGAGGCTTAACCTAAGTCTTTCTTTGAAAATGATTTCTTAATCAAGTCTTGAAACTCTTCAAGGTTGGAACATCTTTTCCAATTATTAAGATGTCATTAACATACAGTACTAAGAATATTACTACACTCCCACTAACCTTCTCGTGTACTCAAGGCTTATCTTCATTCTTGATGAATCCAAACTCTTTGACTCCTTCGTCAAAATGAAGATTCCAACTTTGGGATGCTTGCTTCAACCCCTAAATGGATCTTTGAAGCTTGCACACCTCTTGGGATTCTTAGTATTGACAAAACCCTCAGGTTGTGTCATGTACACATCCTCGAGGAGATTTTCGTTTAGGAAAGAAGTTTTCACATCCATTTGACATATCTCATAGACATAATATGCTACTCTGGCAAGATAAATCCTTATGGATTTGAGCATTAAGACTGGTGAAAAGGTTTCATCATAGTTAATACCATGAGTTTGTCTAAAACCTTTTGTAACAAGTCTTGCTTTGAAGATATCATCCGCTTTTAACTTCTAAATCCATTTCCAATTAATGACCTTGGCTCCATCAGGTGGATCCACCAAGTTTGAAACTTGGTTGTCATACATGGATTTCATTTCTGATTTCATGGTTTCATGCCATCTTATAGAATTAGGATCTATGAATGTGTCACTTTTGCGTTACAAATAAAGTATTAGTTAGCATTAGCCTTGGCAGCTTCAATTCTCCCATCTTGGCCAATTTCATTCTTTGCGCTCTCAAACTGGATCGTGCACAAGTTAAGCAAAAGAGGATCGTTGTAACTTTCCTACCTAATGAGTCACTTTTGCATCACAAATAATGAATTAGCTAGCAATGGCATTGCCAACTTCAATTCTCCCATCTCGGCCACTTTCGTTCTATTACGCTCTCGATCATGGATCGTAGACAAGTTGTGCAAAAGAGGAGAGCTGTAACTTTCCTACTGAAAGAGTCATTTTTGCATCACAAACCAATTATTAGTTAGCATTAGCTTTGGCAACTTCAATTCTCCCATCTTGGCTAATTTTATTCTATTACGCTCTCAATCATGGATCGTACACAACTTGCGTAAAAGACGAGCATTCTAGCTTTCCTACTAAACGAGTCACTTTTGCATCACAAATCAAGTATTAGTTAGCATTAGCCTTGTCAACTTCAATTTTCCCATCTCGGCCACTTTTGTTCTATTACGGTCTTGATCATGGATTGTATATAACTTGCGCAGAAGAGGAGAGTTGTAACTTTCCTACTTAACGAGTCACATTTGCATCACAAATCAAGTATTAGTTAGCATTGGCATTGCCAACTTCAATTCTCCCATCTCGGCCACTTTCGTTCTATTACGGTCTCAATTATGGATCGTACACAACATCAACAAAGAGGAGCGTTGTAATTTTCCTACTTAATAAGTCATATTTGCGTCACAAATTAAGTATTAGTTAGCATTAGGCTTGGAAAATTCAATTCTCCCATCTTGGCCGATTTCGTTCTATTACGCTCTCAATAATGGATGGTACGCAACTTGCACAAAAGAGAAGCGTTGTACCTTTTTTACTTAACGAGCACTTTCGCATCACAAATCCAGTATTAGTTTGAATTGGCCTTGGAAACTTCAATTCTCCCATCTTGGCCAATTTCATTCAATTGCGCTCTCGATCATTGATTATACATAACTTGCGCAAAAGATAAGCGTTGTAGCTTTCCTACTTAATGAGTAAGTTTTGCGTCAAAAATCAAGTATTAGTTAGCATTAGCCTTTCCAAGTTCAATTCTCCCATCTCTGCCACTTTCGTTCTATTGTCTCGATCATGGATCGTACACAACTTGAGCAAAAGAGGAGCATTGTACTTTCCTACTTAACGAGTCACTTTTGCATCACAAATCAAGTATTAGCAAGCATTCGCATTGCCAACTTCAATTCTCTCAACTTGGACAATTTCATTCTATTACCCTCTCGATCATGGATTGTATACAACTTGCACAGAAGAGGGGCGTTCTAGCTTTCCCACTAAACGAGTCACTTTTGTGTCAAAAATCAAGTCTTCGTTAGCACTAGACTTGGTGACTTCAATTCTCCGATCTTGGTCTTGTTGGAATTCAAAATTAAATATGGCATTCATAAAAGGATAAATGCAGCGAAAATAACAAAAAAAAATTCCTAGTATTCCACCAAGGATCCAAGCACATCAATCATAAACGATTAGGGTTAAGGTTTTACCTCGAAAACCAAAGCTCGAATGTATGAACGAATTATTTGTTGGTGTAACTTTTAGTATTAACTCGAAACCTTTTCAACCATGTTGCCTTTGCGCAAACGTGACCAATGGTATCCATACAATGAACTTGCTAGGATTAGTGTAGTGTACTAGCACCTTTTAGAATCTCTATTCTAATGCTCACAATTTGTGACATTCACTAATTCGGCCAAGCCATGAGCAAATAGCAAGCAGTGAAACCCTATTTATAGGCATATGAGGAGACCTAAATAGGTGCATGATAGGGCCGATTTTTCCCTCTCCTTACCCACCAAGGATTCGGCCTCTTCCTCTTCTAAATAAGAGTGTCGAATTCTTATTTAGTCATACTAGGGTTTGCCTCTCTTGTCCCATAAGAAAAAACACTTCCTAATTAATTTTGTCACATACTAATTAAGATTTTATTTTCCTTGTTAAACAAGAATAAAAATCCTAATTAGTCATGGACACCTAATTAGTTAGTGCATGTTCCAAAATACTCCTTGTCACAAACGGAAAGTGATTCCTAAAAAATAAGAGGATGGATGTCGAATTTCTCACTCATTGTTTAGGTTTCACTAATATTATTGGACTTTTAATTATAGGATACTTTATCATAAAATAAATCACTCACATGGGCCTAATTATGTCACACATAATCATAACCATGATAATTGATGATTCATATTAAAACCCATTACATTAATGGACCATGTATTAAATGTTATTTAACACATAAATCATAA
>CAODLS010115182.1:0-11840 GCA_948243855.1 Flueggea neowawraea | reverse complement strand
GATATGTGTTATATGATTTGTATTCAAATATGTGCTACTGATATAAGTACTTGTTGTGATGGATGACTAGTTGAATCTATGTGGTATATGTTATATATTGAGAATGTTTATATGGTTGGATATGTGGGTATATTGATAACGATCATTGAACATATGGAATGAAATGTTTTAACTGTATATTTAGTATTAAATGTTTCACAGGTTGATCCATTCACACTGGACTTAATAAAGGCGTTGTGGCCACATGCTCTTGTATTTGCAAATATAATCACAGTGGGACCTACAGGTCATATTTCATACTGGAGACCTTCGGGTCATATTTACACAGGAGACCTTCGGGTCATATTCACACAGGAGACCTTCATCATTATTATACAGGAGACATTCGAGTCAATTTTCATACAGTGCTGGCCAACTAATTACACAGTGGCATACAGAAAATCCCGGGGCGATACTTGGCTTGTTTGGTCACAACATAATAAAATGGAACACAGTGGCATATGCATATATTTATATGACATAATTAATCAATTATTTGTTATATGCTTGTGTTTGCCTGAATTTGATCTATGATGATTTATATTCATTGAGTTGCGACTCATATAAAGCATAAATATTTTTCCAGGTCACAGTTGAAGATAGATTTTTGTTATAGATAGCTTCCAGAGGATAGACATTAGTTCACCACAGGAAGACCGGCTGATGCCACGTGCTCCCTCCTCCTCATTTGCATTTTTCCAATGTTACACGTGTAAAGTTTTGTAGTACAGTGAACTTAATATATGTATATATAAAATATTTTTGTTTATACGACTTTATGTTTGATATGTACATATATACTTATATATGATATGCTACGTGTTTATTTTCTATTTATTTAAATTATTATGCTATACGTCATATGATATAAGGGTGTTACAGGTTCTATGTATAATTTGATTAATGTTAGATGGATTTGGATGCCTTGGAATGATGTATGATCATTGGAAGCATTGATTTGATGAGTTGGAAGAATTTTAGTTTAGGTTCACGGATAAAGGTGTGAACTTGTGGTCTAGATGTATGGTTCTGATAATTTTGAGGTTAGATTTGAGTTTATAAGGTTGAAGGGAGTTGGGATATGTATTTAGATTTGATTTTTTGACAGTTGGAACGAGTTTGATATATTCTTATAAATAAAGTGTAATTTTGGAGACTTTGGATATATTTTTGTAAATATGGATAAACTGAGGTTTGGAAGGTAAATTTGATATATTTGAAGAATAAATTATAAATTTGGATATTTAGTGGATTCAAGGAAGATTATGAAAGGTTTGAAGACCTAAATGTAATTTTTCATAACCTTGAGGACCAGATTGTATTTTGGCACACTCAGAGACTATTTGGTAAAATTTAGAAAATTCGAGGATTGAATTGTAATTTTACATCGAGGTGTAAATTTTGGATTACAATGTTAGAATTTGGTTCAAAATAGATTATCGAGCGTTGTGTGACAGTCTGAGTCAGCATCTGCAAAGCACACATATGCATTGCCACAGTACCATCTATTGATTTGTTCATGTTATGTCTGTTTCAGTTATGTTTGGTTTCTAAATAGATCAGTCATCCACCGATGACCCGAGGTTGGGATTATTTCGCTCAACGTCCAAGTGAGTGAAATGACAGTTTCAAACGCATAGACTCTATCTTCTGAAAAATCTATGTTTTTGTTGTGTCTGAACATTATCTGAATCTGATTAATTAACGGTTCCTCTAAATTAAAAATCTGACTTATGTGATTAATAATCAATACTCAGTTTTCTTTTGGAATAAATATATATTTATATATATTTTTTATGAAATTATTTCTACTCCGCATGACTGTCTATTTTATTATTTCCTTTGATATTATATATTCTGGATATGAGATACCTAGCTACGAGGTGATGTAGCCTTTGGTATACCACTGCACTGTCAATGCCCCTAGTCGCCATGGTAAAATGGTGGTTGTTTGACTCTGTCTAATGGCATAGCCACACGACTGATATTCATCTGATATTGTCTGCTTTTGGTCCCTATCCTATTATATATATGAAACAACATGAGGGATTTATTGATTCTGAAAAACCTGATCATGTATGCTTATTGAAGAAGTCCTTGTATGGGTTGAAGTAGTTACTTAAGTAGTGATACAAGAGGTTTGATGCATTTATGATTTCTCATGAGTTTAGTCAAAATCAGTATAATAACTATATTTACTTTAAGGTGCTACCTGATGGTTTGTTTATATATCTGTTGATATATGTGGATGACATGCTAATTGCAGCTAAGAACCAAACTGAAATTAATAGATTGAAACAGTTGTTGAGAAGTGAGTTTGAGATGAAAGATTTGGGTACAGCCAAAAAGATTTTAGGGATGAAGATTTAGAGAGACAAAGATGTAGGTTTGTTGTATGTTTTGCAGTAGAAGTACATTGAAAAGTTACTGCAGACTTTCCGTATGGATAACTCCAAACCGGTGAGTACTTCTTTGACCACACATTTTAAATTTGATCATAGTAAATTGTCGAGCATTGATGAGGAGGTAGAGTATATGAAAGATGTGCCTTACGAGAGTGTTGTTGGTAGTTTGATATATGTTATGGTGTGCACTAGACCAGATTTGGCTTTTGTTGTTAGTGTAGTAAGTAGATTTATGAGTAATCCTGGCAAAACTCACTGGGAATCAGTCAAGTGGATTCTGCGTTATTTGAAAGGTTCAAGTAGTGTGTGCTTAATGTATGGGAATAATGATGTTTTCGGTGGATTGGTTGGCTTTACTAATTCTGCTCATAGAGGAGATCTCATGAATAGAAGACCGTTAACTTATTACATTTTCACTATGTTTGGATGTGCTATTAGTTGGAGAGTGTTGTTACAGCCAACAATTGCTTTTTCTACAACTGAAGCGGAATACATGTCCTCGAAAAAATAGGTGAAATAAGGTATGTGGTGAAATGGTCTTGTTGGTAGTTTGGGTTTGAATTTACCTAAGCCTATTGTCTATTATGATAGTCAAAGTGCTTTGTGTTTGCCAAAAAATCCAGTTTATCATGATAGGACAAAACATATTGATGTAAGGTTGAACTTTATTCGTGATGTAATTGAAGAAAAGTTATTCTCCATTGAGAAGGTAGCAGCAAAAGACAATTGTCACGAACCATTGCCGACCCATGATCGGCGTATGAGGTAGACCGTCTGTGGAAGCCCGACCTTTCTCGCACAAGTTAAAAAATATAACCACACCATAATGTTGAAAACGATACCAAAATCATTTTTTTGATAAGTAGTAAGTAGAAATTCAAATATTGTTTGAATCATAAATTTAAACAATAATAACAATATATTTGATAAATAATAAATCTTAATTAAATACCAAATAAGTTTCTAAAACATACACACACAAGCAAATCGGTTTGGAGCTATTAACAAGATAAATAACTAAACCCGAACAAAAGTGTTGGAGAATTTTTCGGGGATGCCTTAGTTGAATTTGGAGAGCGAAAGTGAGTTGGAGTGAGGCGAGAAAAACAACACCAAGATTTTTATAGTAGTTTGGCCAACCATGCTTACATTCACTACCTAAGTCTCACTTAGGCTTTTCACTAAAACGGAGATTGATTACGGCTCAATCCAACAAAGGCTTACACCAAGGTTGATTACGGCTCAAACCTCTAAAGCCAACAAGGTTGATTATGACTCACCCCTCTGAGGCCAACAAGGTTGATTACGGCTCATACATCTATAGCCAATAAGGTTGATTACGGCCCATACCTCTAAAGCCATTAAGATTGATTACGGCTCAAACCTCTAAGGCCATTACAATGTTATTTTCTATAGGTTCACAACCAACCTTTCCCACACTCTCAAAGTGTTTGTAAAAACATTTACAAAAGATTGAAGCTCTATGCTAGGAGTACATATTGACACAATGCTCTTGATCTTCTCTCTAACTTGATTTTGGTGTTTTAGGGGTGATGGAATGATAAAAACATTTTGGCCTTGAATCCATATGATCATCCACTGTTTTTCTGCTCTTCCTTTATGTATTTATAGCTTCTCCAAGCCATATGACCGTTGATGTTGAGAAACTAGCCGTTAGAGACTGTTTATAGCCGTTACAGCCTTCAGGGACAAACATAACGTACATCGTAAACACACTACGTACGTTGTCTGCAAATTCTTTAGTTTCACGTACGTTGATCATACGTGACGTACGTTGATCATACGTGACGTATGTTGATCATAGCCACATCTCCAAATGACGTACGTTGAATCTCCTCTGCGTAAGTTGTGACTTCACTACGTACGTTGTGAATGTATGACATACGTTGTTAAGGATCCAGTAGCCTCTGTTTGCATTCAGCTCCACGTCTACGTACGTTGATCTTCCATAAAGTATATTGCTCTTCACTGTGACGTACGTTGTACCTCGATAACGTACGTTGTGGCACTTCCAGTGGCTTGATTTGCAATTCCGAGCTTTCCAACGTGTTCCACTCTATCTTAAATATTTTGCACATCATCAAAAAATAAAAAGAAACTTAATGTTGATCACTCTTGATCCAACAAAAAGGGCACTGACTGTAACAGTAGAATGTCTCACCAGGTGTTGAATGCTAATAATTCACAATCAACCAAAATCACCTGTAATAACAAGTACAGAAACATAGACAGAAAAGAAGGGGGTAAGAACCCTAGTGAGAAAACGACACTCCAGATCGTCTGGTACATGCCTCACAAAGACTGTTTTGAAAACGGTTCGAAAACGTCACATGCAGGTATAAGAGTACATACGTATACACGCTATATTCGAATCCATAGTTTTCAAAATTCATTTCGAAACGTTTTGCATCCAAAGCAGACAATGAATAGTCATGCAGATTTGCTAAATATTTATTTCAAATAAAATATTTAGTTTTCAGAATATGAAATAGCCGAAATATTTTCCTTTAAAAAACATTTACCAAAATTCATATATGTTTTCCCAAAACTGATTCCAAGTCATAATATTTTTCAAAATATATATTCAGAGAAAAATTTACCGAAATACTTTAGGGAAGTGTATCAAAAAATTTATGTATAAATACACATGCGCTATTTAGGTAATAGCTATCAAAACCATTTCAAAAACGGTTGCAGTAATATCAGTAACAATAACATAATATCAGTGATAGGGAATCAATGACAATAACAATAGCAATAACAGTGATTAGGCAACATGCCGAACATACATCATGTTTATTCAATAAATCAAACGTTCAACCAAAACGTTTATTAGCGAGACATGGAAAAATGCTAAACGTAGTATTTTCCAAAAATACATTTAATCCAAAGCAAATACATGTTTAAGAAATATCTTAAAATCCAAAATAAAGGATTTACTGCCAAAACCATCATAACTATTAAAGCATAATATTTATTTCAGAAACTATCAAAAATCCAACCAAAAACATTTATTACAAAAACATATTAAATCTCAGAGTAGATTTTCCACTATCTTTAAATCAAAAATAATTAATCATGCAGTAACGCATATCAAAAACAGTGAGGGATATATACTACATATATATCAATTCAAAAATAGTAAGTTGATTATTAAACACATAACCAGGTTATTAAATTAACCAATCCTTAGATTAGTCCAATTTCAGAGATATGTTCTAAACACATCAAAAACAATATAATTTATAAGACACAGCCTATGTGTCTGAAGCTGTTGTTGAACCAAAGGTGGTTAACATTTGGATCCCTTTATGTTTTGATGATGAAAAAATTGAGCTTAATACTTGAGTGTTTTAGGATAGTTGTTTTAGCCTAACTCGAGTAAACGAAGAACACAACTCGAGTTAACATTGTTATCCAGAAGAGCCAAAGTTTTGAAGAAAAATCAAACCATCAGCATGGAAATTCAACTTGAGTTACATAAGATATAACTCGAGTTAATCAGTGGCTAGACAACTCGAGTTACTCGTGAGTCCAACTCGAGTTAATGAATGTCTATACAACTCGAGTTACACAGTTGTCAACTCGAGTAAGAGGATCACCCAGAAGCTGCTGATCAAGTGCTACAACAAGAGTAAGAACATGCATAACTCGAGTTGATCAAATACTAGGCAACTCGATCTAAATAAAGGCTAACTCGAGTTAAATATCCTGGAATAAATTTAACTCGAGTTAGAACTTAGAGGCAAAATCTGACACAATCCAACAGTCATATTTATGGATCACTCGAGTTAGAATTGGACAACTCGAGTTAGAGGTCAAGAACCCATAATTTCATGTGGATAACTCAAGTTAGAGACTTGTGTCAGAACATTAAATGAAGGAATGTTCTATCTCATAACGGCTTCAATCAATCCTCCAACGACCATATCGACTTGGAAAGCTATAAATGCACTGAAGACATATTAGAGAAGTTGTTTTTAACCACTTGCAATCATCTTACAACAACAACAAGCTTTCCTGTGCTCAAACTTGCAAATTATTCATACACTTCTCAAGAGGGTTTTACATTTGCAAATTTATTGTTGCTTGAGAGTGTTCATTAATTCCGTTCTTCCTTACTAAACTTACCTTTGTATTGGAGAGAGGAATAATTTTCTTGTTTGTCTAGAAAACAAGGGTTGTATTGGTTTAATCTTGCACCTTTGAAGCAAGATTTTGTAGAGGTTTAATCTTGCACCCATTGAAGCAAGAGTCATAGTGGATTCAAACTCTCAAGGGGAAGCTTGAGGAGTGGACGTAGGCCAATAGAGTCGAACCACTATAAACATTGGCTTTGATTTCTCTAACTCTTCTCTCTTTGCATTTATTATTTGTGTGAATTGGTTTATTGCTCTTACTTTTTTTAGCTCATATTGATTATTGTAAAATGTTTTTAAATCAGTTTTAAAGTTAGAAATCCAATTCATCCCCTTCTTGGATTGTCATTTCGGACCTACAACTGTCATTTCACTCACCTAGATATCCAAGTTGAATGACCTAAACACGTACCACTGGCAGCTGCCTAACCTCGCAGACTAGAATACGCAGCTGAAATTGTTCATCAAAGCAATATCAATGACAAGATACAGATACGGTAATGTGGCGATACCAAAATGCAAAATGATGAAATGCGGATGCAGATCCTCAAAGTCACCAAAACCCCATCTCGAGTGAGATTCTATAACTTTGGACCCTAAATCCAAGATCTACATAAAATTACAGTTTGGTCCTCGATCAATATAAAATTATGTTTTAGCCCCCGAGACTTGACAAATTACAAAATAGTCCTCAAATATTCTGGAATTACTAACTAGTCCTCCAAATAGTCAAAATTTTCAAATTAGTCCCCCGAACTCTCAGAAATTGCAAAAATACCTTAATTCATCAAAATTACAATTATGACCTCAAGTTTTTTCCAAAATTATATATCTAGAGTTCAGGTTTCCAAAATTACAGATCTAATTTCTGTTTTCCAAAAATTACAAATCTAGCTTCAAAGTTCCAAAGATTACACAAATGACAAAACAATAAACATTATTCTCAAAAATCTCGATTCAACCAATAGAAATCGAAACCAATCACCCACATTGGCTCTAAACAATCTCAGGAACTCAAATCTGTAATTGGTTTCTCCAAAACAACTCAAAATCAACATCAATTCGGCCAAAACCGAACCTAACCCACATAATAACTCATCATTCAAGGCTTGAAACAAGTTCATCTAAGTCCCATTTAACCCATACAAGCATCCTCTAACATCAGAACATCACAAATCATCCAAGAATTGAAACCCTAGTTCAATTCGTTTAAACACAAACTCATGAATCAAAAGCATGAAAGAGGAATCAAAAACAAGAAAAGTTAGTAATCTTACCTCTAAAGATGATTAGGAACGTTGGGCAAGCAATGAGGAGATGAGAGAGTCGATCTGAAGGTGAGAGAGAGTGAAAATGAAGAATGGAGGCCGAAGGGGTCGGGTTTGGATTTAAAAAGAACAGAGGGATCAAAATGCACCATTTCAATGATTTTAAAGGCAACTTACGTCATATTTTCATGCAATGTATGTCTTGAAGGTTACAACGTACATCCCCAAGTCACAACGTACGTCATTTGGTCAAAATCATGTCCAGATGCCTCTGTTATAACCAAAATGTACGTCACGAAAACACAACGTACGTTGATCATCCAAAATCTGTAGATAACGTATGTTATGCCTCCAAAACGTACGTCTTGAAGCCTTGCCAGATAACGTACGTTGTCCAAACTATAACGTACATTGTCAGCTTCTGGCAGTACTTCTCAACTTTCTTCGCTTTTGGACACGCGTCGGATCATTCCCAAGACTTAACATCATTCAACCTTACATGGTTAACATCAATTAACATCCCCAAACCATGATCAATACCCCAAACATCAAAGATCAGGATTGTAATCCGAATGAAACAAATTGTGGCTGGTCGGAATGCTACTGAAGCTAGCTAGGAAACGGACGGGGTATTACAACAATCTTGCAGATATATTGACTAAGTTAATTACTACTGAAAAGTTTAAGCATAGCTTGGACTTGGGGTGTTGGCAGAGGAGTGGTTCTGAAAGAAGAATGAAAAATTAATTCAAGGTGGAGAATTGTTGAATTGAATTGATTTTTCTTGGAGTTTTGTGAATCCATTTGATGTTTTGTCGAAGCAAGGAAGGAATGAGATAGATTGGTGATGGAAGGATGCAAAATTGGCTAAGTATAAAAGTTACAGAGGAGGACACGGTCTGAAACACACCCGTGTCCCAAGCAGTGTAATGTCGTTTCTGTTGGTTCTTCGATACACGACCAAGGCTTCATGACCGTGTGTTTCTCACCACGACAATGTCTTACCTATCACATCCATGTCTTCAATTCTGGAGGGTATTAGACGTGTTTTAGAGTTTGAGATGGTCTATCTTGGCTTGAATTCATTGTAAACATATAAATAGGTGGCTTGGGAAATTCTTGTAACATTTTGGCCGACTTTCATTGTGAATAATACGAATCGCTCTCTCTCACTGGCCGTGGACGTAGATCATACTGATCGAACCACGTAAATACTGTGTATTCTTGTGTGATTGTTTTCTTCCTATTATTTCGTTTGTTTCTATCGCTTTACTTGACAAAATATACATATGCTTCACAGTAAACCAAAATATGCTAATATTAATTATAATAAAATATTAATAAGTGAGAACAAGAAAAGTTTATATAGTTATTTCATGTTATTGAATTTTCGAGTGATCAATTTGAAACAATTACTGATACAACCCTTAATCGTTAATATTAAACACTTCAAGTTATTCCGTTGTAATTTGTATATAGAAAATTTTTAAAACTCCGCTCGAATTCGAATCAATTAAATATCAAAAGATATTTGGTTATATAGCGGATGATTTAACAAAGCAATACCTTAAACTTGGATGGCTGAACTAATAAGAAGTGGACACCAGATAGTGACCGAGGTACTGATCAAATATATATATAGTGACAGAGATTGCACTGTCCACAAAACAGGGAACCAGTATTTCTACATACCAAAAAACAAAAGACTAGAAATGAGAATAAATAATCGACATTAATGTCAAGTGTCAAGGCAGTGTACATGTAATGTTGATTTTAGAGCAAATATGTGAGGATACTTCTAAGAACACTGAACGATAAAAGTTGCAGCTCATGAAATGAGTGTATATATTGGAAGATGCATGCACGACATAGAAGCATGCCATTTAATTTGTTGCAGAAGCAGAGCTAGCAAGAGGGGATCTTAAGAGAGAGAGAGAGAGAGAGAGAGAGAGCCAAGGCATGTGCTGAGGATCACAAACATGACTTCTGCTTGGTCCTTTCCGATTATAGTAAAGTAATGCTAAGTGGTTACTTAGATTTTTCTTTTTTCTTTTTCAAATTTGTTCTACTTGAGTTAGATTATCAATTTTTTTATAAGACATTTTATTTATTTCAATTAAAAATTGATTCTTCTAATCATTAATACCAGAGACAACTCCAATTTTATTTAGCCATAAGTCCATTAGTTAGATTATCAAATTATTGTTGTTATTTTTATATATTTTCAAAGTGTATTTTTATTGTCGTAGAATATTATGGTAAATTGACTTTTGGTTATACTCAATTCACACATATTCTTTTTGCAACAAAACAAAAAAAATATTCTTTTTTTTCTTTTGAACACCTTTTCTGATATTTAAATTTGTACTATGTCACCAACAAAATCTGCTCAATGCAACATCAACATGTTAACTAATTGAGATTAGAAAAATTAATGTCCGTCTCAAGTGGTTAAATCTGTGGAGGGATTTTCGTTAAAGGGTTAAAAAAATTGTTGTTATTAACTTCATGGAGAAAGAAACATGGTGATTCTTAAAGTGTTAAAATTGTTTTAGGAATTAACCAATACCTTGTCAATATAATACTTATATAAGTATAAAATACACAAAAAAATAATTATTTATAAATAACACATTAATTGAACTTCAAATTATTTACAGTGAGTTCAAAGAAAGCATTGTAACAAAATCCACTTTGAAAAGAAGATGGTAAGGTGGAAGAGACAAATCTTTAAAAGAGAACCTTTTTGATGTTCACAGGTAGAGGTAGAGAATGCTTATTTAAAGAATTAAAGATGCAGATGCAGTTGGATGAGAATTAATAATTGGCTATCTGGTTTGGCGGACTTGGACAAGAACTTGCAAATAATGATCTCAGAAGTTTTCTTCTGGAGACATAATCTTTGAAATTTAAGCCAATTTTGATGAGCATCGCAGGGATCCGAAAATTGTGGGTTTGCACTAGTGTGACCAAAAGGAAAATTTTATTATATTAATTATTATATGGTTGCAGTCAGAATCGGGAGTCATAAATTAATGAGCAAAACTCTTCGATACTCGGTGTAGTCAAGGCAAGATTGTATCGATGAACGGGACAATTTTCTTTTGTCGGACGTCAACTCAACACGATGAGTTATTCAATATACACATGCATACCGGTCGATTAGAACTCAGGATGCGCATCAACCATTGTGACTATCAGTGGCCTACAAGTGGTAACGGGACAAATTATCAAGTTTGTCCTTTTTATGATAATTGATCAAGAAACACCCTCCTATAAAATTTCAAACCCACAAAAGTACAATATTCAACAAGTCCTATACATAATTTTTTTTTAACATTTAGGAACTATTCTTGTTTCTTTTTCCCTAGTAATGACCATAAATAGCAAAAGAAATGGAAAATATGCCTTAAAAATACAAGCTGCCCACCAATTACATTTATATATGTGTGTTATACAATTCAATGTGAGCACATCCCATTTTTTCCTTAAATGAGTACTAATCAATCTAGTCCCTTTTGCAGTTCTTTTCTCATTCTTCCCCTCGTCGGGACGACTTTTGTGGTACTTTGAATCCGGTAATTTCTGAAACCGCCGCATTATTTACCTTAGACGCCATTTCCGGTGACCGCCATTTCAGTCTCGGCTTGCTTGGCTGCTTCTCGGAACTTCTTGTAAATGTCACTCCTGTAAAATTTCCTAGTCCTAATAACCAAAATCAGAGAAACAAACGTACCAAACAAAGTTGCAGCCATAATTATAATGAAGGACAACTTGAAGCACTCAGTTCCAATACAAGTCAAGTCTTGACCAGGCGACCTAACGAGTCCCTTGGCAGCCAATTGCTTCTCAGCTTCCCTGTCTATCATATAAATGCCCTGTCACTCTCACATTCAACAAGTATGACCCAATTGGGCTCGCCACCGAACCAAAATTGTACAAAGTAGAGTAATATTTCAGGCCAAAAA